>JAGWCC010000708.1:0-206894 GCA_022651775.1 Drusus annulatus
CATGCCAAATTTTTAACCCGTGAACTCTGCATTCGTAGTCGAGCGTCTTAACCACTTGACTGCAGAAGCCGTTACTAACGAAAAGTGTTGCAAATTAACTATTCATTATTTATAATGAGCCCATTAGGCGGTTTTAGGTTGGATCGTGTGGTCAAACTGGATATTAAAATCTAGGGTAGAGCTCATTGTCAGTACCAAAGTTACAACTAATTGAAATTCAAGTATGATCAGCTAAATGTAATCATTTGCGTAAAATAAAATAAATACAGAGAAAGCGTGTGATTATTCATAAAAATCTAAGAAAAACAGTTCACATAAACGCAAACGGTGCCTGTTCTATTCAAAAATTTGTGTTGGATTTATTGACAAAATACTGAACCAAACATAATTATCTTTTTGACACTCCCATTCCGAAGGGGGGTACTTATGTCACCCCAAATAAGAGTTTTGTGTGACATCTTCGATAAAAATACTACTAAAATATTGTAAAATAAATATACTTACTTCTTTCTGAGTATTACAAAAAATAACCACCCAAGATTATGTCATGAAAACGTTTCAACAAGCAAGATTTAATAATAATATTGGGATAATTTTTATAGCGCCGTTTTTGGCATTTTAAAGTAATGGGTAACTACGTCACCTCCCTCAGGATCGTTAGTTTGATTTTTGCTCTCAGGTCTGAAAAGGTCAAAATCAATTGATTCAATTTTATCAATTGTTTTGATTAAAACAATAATTATTATTATTTTAAAAAACAATTTTTTAGTTTAAAGTTCTGCTGGGTGATTATTTTTACGCGTGACAGCTGTTTCGCCTTCTGAGGGCATTATAGAACTGATGATGCCCTCAGAAGGCGAAACAGCTGTCACGCGTAAAAATAATTACCTAGCAGAACTTTTAACAAAAAAAATTGTTTTTAAAATTTAAAATAATAATAATTATTGTTTAAATAAAATTAAAAAACCGAAAAATTAAAATGGAGTTCTACAAAATACACTTTAAGACCATAAATAATTTTATCAGTCTTCATTTCTTTGCCAAACAATATGATAACTACTCGTATTTAATTGTTGCCCACCTCCTGCCTGGAACCTGCCACATGACTAAATGTTATTTTTATAAAAGTGTTGAGCCGTTGTTTGTATAGCACCTTCTAATTACTTTTGGATTGTAGCCTTTGAAATGAGGAATGTTTTTTGGAAAAGGGAAGGCAAACACACTATGGGTAGGTTTTCGATATGAAACTTTCATAACATCTTCTACTCGTATGAAATCTCTTAATTACTTTAATAATCTGACAGAATCCATTGTCGAGTGGTGGATACGCTCGATTGTGAATCCAAAGGTCACGGGTTCAAACCCGGCGTGCGCAAATAACTTTAATTCAATAAATATGTGTCATAACACATTTAATTCTTTTAAATAATATAAAGTATATTTGCGGCACGTTCTAGAGTGGTAGATTCTCTAAGTATCACCCTGGTAACAGACCATCATTCAGAATTACAACGTTGCTTGAAATGGCATAAGCCGTGTTTGGTGACCTGATCTGAATAGTCAGGTACTTCCCAACCTTCCTCTTCCCGATCTCTTTCCCCTCTCCACTACCTTCAGCCTCAAAACATACCCCAATTGGGGATGCCATAGTCTCACTGGCTCTAGACGGTTGAGAGCAGTTGGGACTCTTGTGCGGTATTCTCTATGAAAAAAGGACTATTAGTGACTTCGCAGATAGTTTAAAAATTAAAATATTTCATTCCTGCTTTCTAGAGACATTAATGGTAGCAACAATGAAAGATCAGACAGATGGTTATACTTGAAACTTTTTTCAGCGTTTTAACTTAGAGGAGGGAAATTTATAAATATGTTAACATAAACTTAATATCGAAATGCGAAAGTTACAAACACCCGAACACAGTCGTGAAACACCACAATTTGAAAATGATGTTTATAAAAGTAAAAACATAAGGTTTGTAAGTTTGACAAAATTATATTACGTACATTTTACACTTTATATACCCGCATAGTAAAAAATAATATTATAAAGAATTCAAAGTAGAGTTAAGGGGGTTAGTAATTTTTGCCTAAAAAGGACAATATTATTTTATTTATTGTGAATAAACTATTGGTTTCATATAAAAGAAAAAAGTAAAATTTTAATTTACAAAACAAATTATACAACCTGGACATCTTGAACCGTATTGATAGTTCGTCAAACTTCTCGTTAATTAATCATAGTTAATCCTGTAAAATATATAACTTGTTGTACTGATTGACCTAAGTTGCCATAGGCTTCGTTGGAAACAGCGAGGTTGTATTCTGACGTGACTTAGGCCAAATTATAGCTTAAGATCGTTTGTTTGAAAACAACGGCCTTAGGGTCTGATTGAAGCTCAAGGAAGGCTTCTTGAGCGCAGTGGAAAAAATAGTTGCAGACGATTTCAACTGCTGGTTTGATAGATGGTTTTACAAAAATTGAACTATTTTCCCGAAATTGTAAAAAAAATGTATTAAAGGTTTGGATAATAAAGTGGCAGACCACGGTGCGGCCGCCCTAACTATTGTGGCGATATTTGTATTGCCAGGTGAGAAAATTAACTCCCATAGAAAAAGTATCGATACAATAATGGGGGGCGGGCGGCTTTAGGGCCGTATTTTATGGTGATTACGTTTTCGCAGGTCGTGTTGGAGCCATTGTAATGAAAATAATGAGATATACATTGAGAGCTTTATTTTCTAGATGTAAACAGTCAGGTATCGACGAACACCTTTGAATTCGAGTAAAGTTTTTTTAAGGGTTAACAAATGTTTGCGTGCGATGTAATTAAAATGAAATTTAGTTTAGTTTTCTTCAAATAGTGTATTTTTTTGGAGCTGAGCACTTTTTTTAGAATTAAGTATTCATGGAAGCGTGGTATGAGAGCTCGTTGGCTGAGATATCGTGGGTTTAAAGCTCAGATAGATAATATACAAGAGAGAGTGCTGTAAAGAGAGCTGTAGTCAGTTTTTACAAGGTTTGCCAGACTCGGCTAGGCGTGGGCGTGGCGTGACTAGGACTAGGGCTAGTGTATTTATAAATCCATTTATAGCACATGTCGACTAAATGTTTTTGTTTATTCGTAAAACCACTTTTACACAGAATTGTTAAAAAAATAAATTTATTTGACATGTAACCTAATAAACCGTTGAGTTATGTCAATTTATTTCGCGTATCAAAACGTGTGGGCGGAGTTAAAGGAGACGCAAGACACGAAGAACATTCTAACAATACTTTAAAGCGGTGTGATAATTTGGGAGATTTTGTTGTCTCCTTCTTTCTCATGGTGTACGATGTACGAACCCGGATAAAGTGATTTATACCAAATCTGTATGGTTTGGGTAAAAAAAATTGCTCTTTCTCCATATATTGTTACTTCAAGGTTGAAAGCCTTTTGAGTAAAATATTTTTTTAAATGTTAAACTGTCTTTGTGTAGTATTTTGAAATTGACTTCTCAAAGAGACGCATGTGCACTTCCAAATCATCATCACGGTAGCGCTTCATACCAGGACGGGATTTGGCCTCTTTCACTTGTTCCATGTGTTCTTTGTTGGCTTTGGAGCTAATCCATTCGTCTCCAGTCCAGACCTTGCTACCCTGTTCCATTATTGTTTTTTCACCCCCTTTTCTCGGTCTGTGTATGTGTGACTTCCACTGATGTACCCACGATGACTCAGTAGAAGTTCCAATTGAATTTTGTCATAACTTTTGATATCGTCTCATCTGACATTATTTCCGAGTGATAAATACTCTTTGAATCGCCCTGGTGAAAGACCACCATTCTGAATCGAAACGTTGCTTGAAACGGCTTAAGCCGTGTTTGGTGACCGGATCTTACTAGCCAAGTACTTCTTAGCCTTCCCATTCCTAATCTCTTTTCCCTCCCCACTACCTTCAGCCTCACAACATACTCCGATAGGGGATGCCATAGTCTTCTGGCTCTAGACGGTTGGAAGCAGTTGGGAGTCTCGTACGGTATTCACTTAAAAAAAGATCAACCCCTCGCAGACTTCAAGAAGCTACAGAGTCTTACGATAGTTTCCATGCTCGATTACATTGTGGAGTTTACGATTCGTTTTAATAATGTTGAATTCATTTTCTAAGACAAATTCAAGAAGTATTTTGCGTCCTAATTTGTTTCTTCATAGCCTTAATTTTGGGCGAGCGCTACATCCCACAACCGTAGAAAACCAGTGTTTTTTTATAGGTTTGCTTCTTTTACTTCGAACTCTTCACCTCAGCAGTCTCTTAAACGTATGAAATCATATGTTTCCAGCTGTATGGCAGATTTTCAGCAGTAAATAAAATTAAACACTAATTAAATTAAAGTGAATACCGCACAAGAGTTCCAACTGCTCCCAACCGTCTAGAGCCAGAGAGACTATTTTTTAATTTTATTTTTTATTATTTTTTTATTAATTACAAAATAACATTTTGAAAAAATATGTGATGAAAAACAGATATGTTGAAAAACGAATAATATTTTTAAATAGAACACATATACTTTGTTTTTAACCACTTAAAAAAAAAAAAAGAAAAAAAAAAGTGGTTAAAAACAAAGTATATGTGTTCTATTTATAAATATGGCAAGCCACAAAGTTAATGCTTTTTACGAATATAGAATAATATTTTATTCACAGTCCTCCTCACTAGGGATTCCTGTTCCGAGGGGGACTGTAGGTTGCTGCGTTGGTGTCGCTGGTTCTACGATTACTGCAAAATCTTCATAATTTCCTCGTCTTCATGGTTATTGATCCACATTTTTATGCTGCTCTTGAACATTTGCATCTCGGTGGTATCTTTTATATGTTTTGGGAGAGCATTATATAATTTGACAGCATGAAACTTGTGGTTTTTCTGTCCAAAAGATGTGTTCAATCTTGGAATGTTGATTTTATTTAAGGATTTTGTTCTTGCAGTGTGAGCGTGTTGGTCAGTAAGGTACTCACTATGGCATCCCCAATTGGGTATGTTTCGAGGCTGAAGGTATTGGGAAGGGGAAGGAGATGGGGAAGAAGAAGGTTGAAAGTACTTGGCTATTCAGATCTGGTCACCAAACACGGCTAAAGTAATTCCTAGCAACGTTTCAATTCTGAATGGTGGTTTTTCACCGGGTCGATACTTAGAGTATCTAGCACTCTAGAACGTGCCGTAAATATACTATGCATTATTTTGTATGAATTAAATGGTTTGAACCCTTTGGATTCGTAGTCGAGCGTCTTACCACTCGACCATGGAGGCTGTCGAATCATTTTTCATGTTTTCGTAAAATTGATAATCTATAATCAGTAGATAGGTACATGAAATGAAAGTTAAATATTTTTTTTATTCCAGGATAGATCAATATTTTACAACCGCCAAAAATAAACACCAGTAAATTTGCATCGATCGTTGGAATTATACGATTGGCAGGCGTTTTAAAATATGCTGCAAAACACCATCTGATCCGTTTTGGGAATTTTTTTGGCCATCAATTTTTTAATTGGATCAATTTGATTGACCGTTAAGCGATGCTGGCGCCACGCGCGGCCGATTTTAGCATTACGTGGCTAATAATAAATCTGATCTCCCCGTCAGAGGGGAGATTTATGAAAAATATTCCCGAATAATTTATTGTTCCCATTTACTGGTGCATAAAATATTCATAAATTCTTGTAAAACAACGTGTTTGGCGTTTCGGTACTTAAAGCAGTTTGAAAATTTGTTAATTATATATTCATTTTAAAAGCTGGTATCTATCAAATCTTCCAGGTACTTCCTTTGTAAGGAAACAGGGATGTAAGATTTTTTGTTTAGGAGAGATGTGTGTTTTATTTTTGTTATTTTCTCTCGAACACATCAGACATATAAAGACAATAAGACGACAAGTAAACTGCAATATCGGCAATCAAGTAATTCATTATATATCGTAATGAAGTTTGGGCATGCAGAGCGAATGAACGTAGAAAAGAGTGTAAAAAAATATATAATGCAAAAGTGAATGGAAGAAGAAGTCGGGGACGCCCGAGGAAGACATGGCACGATCAAGTGAATCAAATACTTGAATCGGGCCACGTGAAGAGTCAGAATGACAGAAGAGTATGTATAAGACGATGTATGAATGTGAACGAAGCTAGGAGTGTGTGCCAAGACAGAGTTGTATGGCGGTCCGTCCTCTCTGCCTACCCCTGCGGGGAAACGGCGTGATGGTTAGTTAGTTAGAAATTTTGAACGGTGTCAGGGAGTGTTTCTCCCTCTTTCTGTGTCAACTGTGGTTAGAAGTGCATTAATGAAGAGATAATCATTTCTACCAGAGAGTGGGCTGCCTTTTGCTTCTGTTGGGCTTTTTTGTAAATATGTTAATAAAGAAGTACTTAGAGGGAAAATTCGTAGACTGCGTTTTGTTTGCTTATAGTAATCATTTATTTAAATCCAATCACCAAAGCTAAGGAGGGAATAAGATAGATTTTATATATTATTGATAAACAAACTATATCGTCGCCGGAAAGGCAAAAGGGCATGTTGGGAAGTTTACACCAGTGCACTTTGAAGTTTTTTTTCATTTTTAAATAAAATTCCTAAGTCTTCAGTACCGCCTGGTTGGATTTTGAATTTTTAACTCAGGTAACTTAATGCTCTCACTGAGTTACCTAAAGCGATGAAAAGCTATAAATGTCCCAAACTTGCGTCTCTTGAGTCAAGCCTTCTGCCAAATGATATATTTATTTTAGATGGCCGTAGGACCACCAAAGTCTACAGAAACAAACGAGAGTCAGAGCTTTCGATACGAAAAAAAGAACTGATCACAACTGCATATTTAACTCATCTTTGACCAAAGTGTCGCTTAAGCTCCTTTGCATTTTCAGCGACGATATTTCTGTGAAAATCAATTAAAACTCTCGTATGGTTCCCTTTGTCGTCATGCAGATTGCACAATATTTCATCATATGCTAAGAAGCTTGAATTACCTTTAGATATACAAATTTTAACCAAATCCTATACTGTACGACAAGTTCAGAAAGTCCATTCTTAATTTCGCTCCCATGCCCTATTTTAAGTTAATAAGTATGTCTATCTGATGGGACCTGCCAGGTAAGTATGTTCCTGTATATTTTCTCTTTATACTAGGAATTAATATTTAATAATAGAAAAAAAGATCTGTAGAGCGCCCTAGAGGTGATTTTTCACAAAAACGGCGCTATACAAATCATCCAAATATTATTGAAATATCCCTAGAAGCGGCCGACTTGATTTTTTACCATTTATTAAGTATTTGAAATAAAACTTCGAAAAAAAAGAGTGTTAAATCTACAAAAAGTAACTTTAACTAAGCCGTGTAGCAATGCTAGCTTTTTAAATGAATAACATCAGTTGGTAAGATTTGTAGACACAAGGTCGTCAATAATGTCTTCTACGGAAAGTGGTTTTAGGTAGTCTTCGTCAAGTAATTAACTAACTAACTTTCGGCAGCTAAGTTCTAATTTTGTCATAAATAATAAAAAGCCATACAACCATCGAAAACTTGGCCGAAACGTGTTTCACTTACCTAATTATTAACCGTAGAAAACAATTAGTTTGTAATTTATTTTCACATTTTATCCCTCGAGCTAACACCTAAACGTCTGAAATACTACAATATTTGAGTGATTTACATGAAGTGCAACCATTTTGAATTGATTAATTGCTAAATTTTCGTAGAAAGCAATCAGTTTGTGGTTTGATATATTTAACCTTTACGCTGCCACGCACTTACATGTATGCGCGAACAATTCGTGACCCCAGCGCTACACTCATTCATTTATGCGCTTCGACAAATTCGTCATTTACACCGTAAATACGGCACGAATTAAGCCGATAAGTGAATGAAAAACAATTAAATTCTTCCTCGTACTGTTATCTTCTAGTGATAAGTGAAAACTTCTGATTTGTTTACATAAAGCGGATTGAAACTGAAGATGATTTGAAATGCCGGTTAAGTCATTTGAATTCCGCGTCGCAGTACCGTTACCTCTAGCGTCTTGTACGTGAGGTCATCTCATGTGATTTTTTATTATGTCTCACTGTTTACAATATAAGAGGCGCATTTTGAAATCTTTTATATACTTATGTAATTCGTCGCACTTAAAATTAAATAAAGCATACATTAAGATAAGCCAATCACATCTGTCACAAAATAAGAGAGTTATATCAATGATATTGAAAATCCCAAATTTGTAACTTTATTCCACAATTTTTTATTTAACCTTTATGTGACTGAAAGGGTACCCGGGTACCCTTTTCGGTTTTCAAAATAGATTTTTTTAATGTTCCAGTAAGTCTAACCGGCTAAAATTTCCTGAATTCTCCACAATAGTAATAATTGAACATAACCGTTGGATATGTAGAGAGTGATATGTTAGCGGAAAACGCATAAGTATAATATACAACTATTGATCACTGAAAGAGAATCCGGGTACCCTCATGTGTTTTATATGGAAGCTTGTCCGTATTTATGAATCATTTATCTTATTTTAATCAAACAAGATGTATTGTTGTGTTTAAAGTACATCATCTGTATCATTAATACTATTTTTAATCATCTACTTCAGCAAATTGTAAAAAAAGCCTTCGTTTCAATTTTAAAAAGGTGTAGTTTTCTTTAGTCACATAAGGGTTAAAAATATATACAGAAGGAGACACAATAAAAAAACAGAATTAGTGAACAGGTTCAAAACTAATGTTTAATTTAATCACAAGTATAAAATTCAACATGAATGTTTGATTGGATAGTTTAAATAATAACAGACACAATACGAGCCCCAAATAATATTTTAATCAAGGTACGAACTTGCAGACGCTCGAGTACAAGTTTAGTTTGGTTAAAGTGGCGAGACTTGAGCCGAACGGGAGCGTCGCTAGATTTGTCTCAGCCCAGCCCGGGGCGCCTCCAGAGCACCTCCGACAATTTATCACCCCTCGTAGCGAATATGTCATTGTCACTACTCGTCACGGTAAGCTGTTCCGAGACTGCTCCACCTTCCCCCGTTTCCGCTAATGATTTTATATATTTATATAAGCTACTGGCGCTTGCTCTTTGCCTCTTCTGCGCTCTGGATACTTTTCTTTGCGGATCTTAATCTCTATATCTCGTCGGGTAGTGCTACTGCGAATTTATAAACGTCATTTCCTTTTACGTTATTTTTGTCTGCGAATCTCTTTGGTTAAAACACGTTTAAGAGGATGTTGAATTAATTATTTTGAAATTTCAATAAAAAGATTATTTCTTTTATTTGAAATGCTGCATCAAATTCGGTAGTATTTTCACTAATAATAATAATGACAGTGAACTTATATAGCGCAATTTTGTGATATTTCACCTCAAGTGAGCTTCATACTAAATTAATTAAGCTTATAAAACTAACTAACAAGGAGAAAACAACGTATAATATGTATAAAAATTAAAACTATCTAAAATCATGATCGTTATCATAAATCATGAGAAAAAATGTTCAGATATAGGTATAATAGTGCATGTGTACATTAACAAATTAAAAAAAAAACAATTTACTAGAAGCTAAGGGTATAAAAATCCAGATGAAACGTGTGAATTTATTTTTAAATCAAAGATAAGGAAATTAGATTGAGGACAGTCAACATGTTGGTACTTAAAAACATCAATATTCAAGTATTATAAGTAAACGATTCAAAAGATGCAAACAGTGTAAATATAACAAGTAAAAAAATAACAATAAATATTTTATGACAATGAGTTTATGGTTATCAGTAGACCGTAAGGACATTTAGTTGTAAGTATACCTAAAATGAACGTAAAAAAACTGAACAAACAAAAACGCTAATGCATACGAGTTAGGACGTAAGCACCTAAAATTCATCTAAAATATGCTAATTTATGCAATATGCGATTTATTACTGAACTAAAATACATAAATAACAATTAAATTTAACGAAATGAAGCGATAACTTTGTATGATTTTATTTAACCACGGATTGTATTTAATTTTTATACTGACCGGTTTCATTAGAAGTATTAATATTTTTTTAAATCAGTTACATTTGTCCGGTAGTTCAATACTAAGAATATTGCGATCTACCAAACTAGGCGCATATACCGCCACACAACTCTGTCTTGGCACACACTCCTTGCTTCATTCACAATCATGCATCGTCTCATATATACTCTTCTTTTATTCTGACTCTTAACATGACTTGACTCAAGTATTTGATTCACTTGATCGTGCCATATCTTCCTCGGGCGTCCCCGAATTCTTCTTCCATTAACTATCACGTCCAGTGGCGGCTCGTGAGTTTTTAGTGTGCTAGAGTGCTAAGATTGAAAAATACGACATTGTTAGTGTTGTTGTAGCCGAAATTGATTTTTATTTTTTTTCAAGATCTTATTTTTTGTATGAAGATTTTCAGGATTTTTCAGTTTTGGTGGTGCACTGCACGGATTTCTGAAAAATCTTCATACAAAAAGTTGAAATTTCGAAAAAAAATTAAAAATATTTTCGGCTACAATAACATCAATGATGACGTTTTTTTTCAATATTACCACTCTAGCACACTAAAAAGTCACGAGCCGCCACTGAATCGCGTCATTTAGTCTCCCCAAACTCGGGTAGATCAGCCTAATATCTTCTTTATCTATTAATAGATTATTTTTTTTGCGAATATCGCACAAGAGTTCCAACTTCTGTCGACTGTCCGGAGCCATGCCCTATTGGGGTATGTTTTGAGTCCTAAGGGTATGGGGAGGAGATGGAGATGGGGAAGAGGAAGGTTGGAAAGTACGTTACTAATCAGATCTGGTCACCAAACACGGCTAAACCAAAACTCTAGAACGTGCCGCAAATATCTTCACCCTCAATGTTCTAGTTACAATATAAAAAGGTGGTAAACATCCACAGCCAGAGTGATAGATGCTCTTTGTATCGCCCTCGTGAAAGATCACCATTCGGAATTGAAACTTTGCTCAATATGGCCTTAACTCTATTTGATGATCAGATCTGAATAATCAGGTCTTCTTACTTTCATTTTTTCCCATATCCTTCCACTCCTCACCCTCTTCAATCTCACAACTATACTACCCGGGGGTGCCATAATTTCACTGGCTCGCTTGTAAAGACTCTCGTGCGTACATTAAATATAACCTAATTCTAGTAATGACTCGAATCTAGAACAAATTTGCTTTAACTGACTAATGCTTAGTTATTTTATTTTAAGCACAGCGTTACTCAAAGAAACAAAGACAGAAGATACACATGTGACCATTTTAACGATGACCCTGTGCCGTAAAAATACCGGCTTAACTATAAATGGTTCTGGTTTAATATCGTTCGTCGCAATTGAAATGTCCCCTTGATAAGTGCCTATCGCGAAAACTTACGTAATAATTATTTTAGATGCAAATATTTTCTGGTGCTGCAGCATTTGAACTGCATAATTGAAAGCTGAAATGCATGAAATCTTTAAATCTGCTGTCGTAGATGCACTCGGGCGCTTGGAGTGTTGCCATTTGCTTAAGACCTAAATAAGCCAAGAGACTGTTGTAACGTATTGCCGTAACAATATTTCATAATACAAATACAAGGAATTTTTCCATCTTTTAAAGTGCAACACTTGAAGCATGCTGTATGTTGCATATCGTCGACTGAGAACTGTAGTGAGATATCTAAAAAAACGGTTATTTTTCCTTATTTTAATAGTGCTATTCTCAGATTTTTGGTCTTGTTTGTAAACTTTCTTTATATTATACTCGTACGTAGACCACTAGAGCATTGAATAAAAATTCGTTTTTTTATTTAAAAAAAAGCCAAACATTTCCGGGCTATGAATAACCTAACAATATTTTACAAACTCCTACTGACATCATAATAACCTAAAAATGATGCTTGTGCAATGATGGACGACTTAACTAGCAGAGGAATTGAACTCACGACACCCGGGTGGGAACCAACGCGTCTGTCCACTCAATTACTGACCGGTCGTTTATTATTTTAAATTTCTCCCATTTCTATAGGTATTAAAAATAAAATGAAAATATTGCCAAATCCGTTTAAATTTTACATAAATATTTCTTTTATAAATGTGTTATATGAGATGATTAACATGTATTAATTTTACAGTGAATTTAAAAATAAAAAAAATCTTAAAACCTCAAAATCTTGAAAATGTGTTTTGTGAGATGTCCCACTACAGTTCTCAGGCGACGATATGCAGTCAACGATTTATAAATGCTCTAAAATATGATATTATCTCAAAAGTGAAGTTCAGCGTAAAATGAATTATGAAATGTTTCTTTAAAAGACGGGATTAATGTTCGTCTGAAAAAGCTTTTGACATTCTTCGAAAGTCCCCTGTTTTGACAATTCTGACTGCCCTCGCCCATCCGGAAACGGAAATTCTTTTTTGGTTGTCAGTTTATCTCATCTGTGGGTGGCGCCTGTTTGTCGTTCCTGATCAAGGAGGTCACCTGACTCCCACTTTACCTCAGGTTCAAAAGGGTCTCACGGAAAAAGTGTACGGAAGGTAACCTCGAACGAGAGCTAGTATTATGAATGTTCAAATTATGAATACTGACAATTTAGGCGAGATTAATGAATACCTTTTTTTTCTTGAGAAATGAATTTATTATCGTCATTGGAGCTATAAACTTTGATTGTTCTGTTTCTCAATTTTTACCTCTAGTTCCACATGCCCAAGAAACCTTCGTGACGTAGACTTTTACTGCATTCAACAATCTAAATTTTAGGCCTCCCAAAGTTTGCTTGACTGCAGGCTTAAGACTGTTTTATGAAACCTGAAGAGGAATCAATTCATAATTTTATGGTCTATTTCATTAAAAATCAGTTAATAAAATAACCCGGAAATCCGCCTAAAAAAAATCTACGTGCTCAGTAAAATCAATCTTTAAAAAATATTTTGTAAAGAATTTATTATTTTTCATTAATGAGTTGGTGTTTTAAAGTATTTTTTAGGATGAGAAAAGAAAACACGATAACATTATACATGAGATTCGCCAGCATCTGTTTTTGTAAGAATTCTAATTTTCCACTGGCCTGATAAATACTTGGAAAAGTTTTTCTTCATTCCATTATTCACTAAGGGCAACATTCCAAGTTAATTAATTAACTTCTTAAAATGTTGGGGAATAATATACATTTCAGTTTATTTATCAAATTTCTGCGAGGAACTGTGCTTGGAAGTTTCGTGAAGTCCATTATTTGTTTTATAAAACATCGAGTGCAAATGCAGTGGGAAATGCCAGCAACATATTAATTTTCATCTTTATGAAACGTATTTGAGTTAAATGTCAACAGTAATTCTTTCAATCGGCTAATTATGATATTAATAAAATAATAATGACATGCGCGAAAAAAGAAGACGCAGAAAAATTAAAATAAGACTGCAATCCTCTGATGCAGTGTTATCACTGCCTGGGATTCGGTCATACATCACTCAAATGTCTGAACAAGATGAACAAGCCCAGGTGCATACACTGTGGTCAAAATCACAAATTTATAGAATGTGAAAAAAATAAGGAAAACGCCAAGTGCTACAACTGTGATAAAAATAATCAATTATTTGGAACAAAAAATAACACTGCACACAGTGCAAACAGTGAAAGCTGCACTTATCTTAAAAGAATGTCCATCATTGCTCAGCAGAGAATAGACTTCGAATAAATTATGGATAATTTTCTAACAGATGAAATTGATAAATCAACTAGCCTTTCGCAATATATCTGTGAAGATGCCAATCAGTGTAATAGAATAATTAATACATTTCCAAATACATTTACTGTTTTACATCAAAATATTCGAAGCATTAAAAAAAACCTAGATGAATTTTTGGTAACTCTGAACCTTCTTGAAATCTTACCGGACCTTATTGTGTTAACAGAAGCGCATATAAATACAAATAATGTGAATATTCAATATGACATACCTAACTACTCATATCACTCATCTACAATTAATATTAACAAGAACAGTGGCATAGCAATGTTCATACTAAATAAATACAAAAATATAACAATAACAGAAATCGCAATACAACAAACAAACTGCCTAAAACTGCGTCTCAAAATCAACAAGTGTATTTTTCATATTATAGCTATATACCGGACTCACGGATCGGACCCGTATAATTATATTAAAAGCATAGAGCAATTACTACTTAATTTAAAAGACACTTGCAATATCATTATTGGTGATATTAATATAAATATAGAAGACAATGTATGTAGCAAAGTAAAAGAAGATTATATAAATGTAATGACTTTATTAAATTATAAGTCGTATATAAATAGTGCTACACGTAATGTCCCTGGACAAACCCCTTCCTGTATTGATCACATATGGTGTAATTCAAATAACACAGAAAAAACATTATCAATATTATGGAAAACCAGTATAACTGATCACCACACTTGTTTATTTGCTTACAATATTAGTCAAATGAAAAATGACCTTAAAAAAATTGACGATACAAAATTTTTAAAAAAATATTTAAACCTGGAAACTTTAGGATCAAATCTAAAAATCGAAAATTGGAAATCAATATTTGAATCAGAAAATCCTAATACATGTGCGGAAAATTTCGAAATGACTTTCCTTAAACATATAAATGTATGCACAAAAGTTTACGCTTCTAAACCAAAGTCCAAATATAGATTAATTAAACCATGGATAACACATGGATTAGTCATATCAATAAGAAATAAAAGAAAAAATATTATCACCAGTCCAAAAAATTCCCAAATGATGAAAAAATTACAACATTTTACAAGAAATATCGAAATAAACTTACGCTCCTAATTAGACTCACAAAAGAAAAGTACTTTCGTGACAAAATAAAAGATGTTGGTCAAGACAGCAAAGCATTTTGGAAAATCATTAATACAATAACCAATAAAAAGAAAAAACAAAAAATTCCAAAAGAAATTTTTCACGAAGGAATCATTGACACCGAAAATAACCCACAACTTTGTGGTAATATTTTCAATGAATATTTCGTAAATGTCGGTGAAAATCTAGCTAAAAATATTAAAGTAGATAGTAAGAGAACTAATCAACAAGAGACGATTTCAATAAATAAAGAAGGTTTTGACACTTTCACCCCAGTTACTGATGAAGATGTTGAGAAAACTATAATTAGTCTAAGAGGATCAGCAAGCCCGGGTTATGACAACATAACTGTAACAACATTAAAAGCAGTTCGCAAGGAAATAAGCAAACCTATTGCTCATATAATAAATACAAGCTTAAACAAAGGCATCTTCCCGAACAATTATAAGAAAACTATTGTCACCCCGGTATTTAAATCTGGTGACGAAGAAAATGTATCCAACTACAGACCAATAGCACTCACATCTAACATAGCAAAAATTTATGAAAAAATTGTTAAGAAACAACTAAACAGATACATAATAAAAAATAAGATAATGAGCCCCTGCCAATTTGGTTTTAGAGACAATTTAAGCACACAGGATGCTATTGCTAAATTGACAAAAACAATAATGACGACTTTAGATAATGGAGAAAAGTGTATTGGCATATTTATTGACCTCCGCAAGGCATTTGATAGCATATCGCATTCCAAGTTAAGCAAAAAACTTTCACAAATCGGAATCGACGGAACAGTTCTATCTTGGTTTAAAAGTTATCTCGAAGATAGAAACCAATATGTCAAAATCAATAATTCTTTAAGTGAACCCAAAACCACATCATTTGGTATACCACAAGGAACAGTCATCGGTCCTATCCTCTTCATTATTTATGTTAACAAAATGTTCAGCCTCCCCATAGCTGGTAGCATAATATCTTATGCAGATGACACAGTACTCATCACAAAAGGAAAGTCATGGGAGGAAACAATGATGAGAGCAAACACCAACATAAATATATTAAAATCATGGCTCGACCAAAACTGTTTGTCACTAAATACTGAAAAAACATATTTCATCCCATTCTCTATAAAAGATAAAAGTACCCATTACAATATAATTATTAAAATTCATTCATCAGAATGTGAGAATAGAAAAGAATGCAACGATATAAATTGTTTACGCATAACAGGCAAAAATAGTATTAAATATCTTGGTGTTATAGTTGACAAAAATTTAAAATGGAACGAACAAGTCATAAATACAGTTACGAGACTAAGAAAACTTATATATATATTTATCAGATTGAGAAACATCTTATCATTAAATATGATCAAAACCATATATTTCTCACTTGCTCAATCTATTCTCCAATATGGTATTATCGGATGGGGAGGAACCTTCAAAACCAACCTCTCGCCTGTAGAAAAAGCACAAAGATTAATTATTAAAGTTATACTACGCAAACCATCGTTCTTTCCTACTATGGAACTGTTTAACAAATTTAAAGTCCTTAGTTTAAATAATATTTTCAAAAAGAATGCGTTGTTACAAACCCACAAAGACCATTTCAATTCAACAATTTCCACCAAAATTAGTGTCCGACCAAGATCAATTGGCAATATAGAAATCCCTAGTTTTAAAACAAGTGCCTCACAACACCATTACTCTTATCAAGGTATCAAATTTTTCAATGCTCTCCCGTTGAAAATTAAATTGGAAAAAAAATTATGTAACTTTTAAATCAAATATCAAAAAATATTGGAAAACTCCACCAGTAAACACGTTTTCTAAATAATTAAAAATGAAAATATATATTTTTTTATATTTATATATATATATATATATATATATTATATATATATATATAATAATAGTAATAATTTTAAAAAAATATAAAAAAAAAATAAAAAAATTAATACAATTTAGACACAACCTCAAAATTTCATTAATCTTTTTTCGAAAATGAACCGAACTCTCTATTTGTACATTTATTGATTTAAATTGTTTTGTATAATTTTGTGATCTACCTTCATGTATGAGTATTTACAACATGATAACGTTGCTCCCCAACCCAAACACGAGAATTGATTTCTCTCCTGGGCTGGGTATTCTTGTTAAAAATGTATACATATCTGTAATAGTTTAAAGAACATTATACACTGTTTATTTTATATAAATAAAATACATGGAAGGTAATTAAGCTAAATAAGTAACAACTTTGTTTATGCGCACCTCGATCTTGGGTGGAAGATACCCTTGTGAAAGACTAGCATTAAGAGTAAAAATGCTATAAAACCTTGATTGAAATTGCTATTGATATGTTTTTAGCACTTTCCATGTTTAATCTTCCCAATCCATTTTACTCCTAACCACCTATGGCCTCACAAAATTCACCTAAATGGGGATGACACTGGCTTCTTTAATTTCACTGACTTGGGTAGTTAAGACTCCCTTCCACTCATTTAGAGAGCGTCGTCGGTCGAACGAATCAAAACTCCTTCGGATTTGTACAGAGATAGGTACGAGAGCATACCTTACATAGCCCGATTTGGTATTTGATCCGTAATGGTTTACTTTTAATTTCAGATAATTATTTTTCTGGTGCCCTCTCATATTATGGCAATTTTAACCATGCATGCATCAACGTGAACATTTCAGCTAAATTACACTCCAGTCTTTCAGATTTCGAAGGCATGAGGTTCGACATTTTCGGTAGTACGTTTTATACTAATCTTTCCCTGCATTATTTATATATACAGTAACAGACCAGTGTCCTATCACAAAAAAAATACATCACACCAAATGGGGAAAAAAGAACAACAGAGAAAGAACAGCAAATACATAATATTTTAATAAAACAATGAGAAAAATAGGACAAAAACAAGGTTTCGGTAGATTCGTAAAGAATGACCAAAATCATTAAGACTGGTAAAAAAATTCAAAACCATGGCTAGAGTTAACAAGTCTCGAGATTCTAGACAGTAAAGAATGATACCCATAATTAGTAGAGTGATAATTGAGTCGGATAATCTTGTAGTTCAATTTATAAATATTTGGAAACTTGATGAGCAACTTGTTTACCTACTCCATCTATCTAGGGAACTTTGTGGTAAAGCATATAAATATGCTCGTTTTAAAGGCTTTTTTATTACGTGTCATTTTAACGACCGGTAAGTAGCTGAGTGGAGAAACGCATTGGATTCTCACCCGGGCTTCGTGAGTTCAATTCTTTCGCCAGCTAAGTCTTTTATCATTGCACAAGCAACATTTTCCGCTTATTATGACGGCAGTAGGAGTTTTAAAAATATTGTCAGGCTTAAAAAAAATGACAAAGTTTCTACGTCATATAAGGAAACAGATGTATTTTAACAATAAACCTTTCCAATTTTTAAATAAATCTTGAATTAAATATTGTTTCTATTTTCACTGTTATTTCTAATTCAATATATCTGCAGTTATGGACCAAATTGTACCTACATGAAACGACAATAATTCTGCGAAAGATATGTATTCTCTGAGATGAACCGCTTTCGTAGATCTCCGTCATAATAATTTATCTTGCGTACATTCGTAGGAATAATGCGTTCGTCAGAGCCCAGAACACTCCGTTGTAACGGTGTCACGGGTTCCACGTTAAGCGGTCTCTCCGTCTTCTGCTACCCGGGCACATAATAAATATAACACAGTTATACGGTATCTAGCGCAGTATCTGTAACAGTTCCCCTTGAGAGTTCTCGTGAATAAGACAGCTTACCCGTCTCCCAGTACATTGTTTGCGATACTATTTTGCTTTACATCTTATGCAATCCTGGGAGCCCGCCTGGCAGCGTAGTATTCAATATTTCGGTAATGAATACCGCTTTTACTAAATATCATGCGTTATGGAGCAATCCATTTAAACACTAAATGTACGCGGTGACAGAGAAATTCAAGGCTATTTTAAGGTTGGAAAAAAATACGACAACCCATGGGAACTTCACAAGACCTTCCCTTTTCATGGAATGAAAGTAAGTACTTTGAGTACCCTCTAAAAGCAATAGAATAAAAAAAAATACGTTTCGTTAATACGTTGTCTCTATTTTTTAAGTGTTGTTAAAAATTAATATTAGCCAAACATTAACACCAAAGAGTATTCATTAAAGCATTCAAAATGTGCAACTTTTGGCGCATTGTTAAATAACCCACCAAGTATAAAAGTGGTTAGCAAAGTAGTGTGTGAGAACTAACCCACTAACTGAAGAAATAACCAGATCGAAATAGCCAAGTACTTCCCAACCTTCATTTTCCCCATCTCCTCTTCACCACTACCTTCAGCCTCACAACATACCCTAATTGGGGATGCTATAGTCGCACTGGCTTTAGACGGTTCGAGGCAGTTGGGACTCTTGAGCGGTCTTCACTATAAAAAATATATTTAAAAAAAACAAACCATCACACCGTTTCCCCGCAGTAGAAAGCAGAGGACGTATCGCTATACAACTCTATCTTGGCACACACCCCTTGCTTCATTCACATTCATCCATTTTCTCATACACACTCTTGTTTTATTCTGACTATTGACATGCCTCGACTCAAGTATTTGATTCACTTGATCGTGTCACGTCTTCCTTAGGCGTCCCCGACTTCTTTTTCCATTCACTTTCACGTCGTACATTCTTTTCACACTGCTTTCTTCGTTTATTCACTCTACACGCCTAAACCATCTACGCGTCCCTTTCTTAATCCTATTCTTATTAAAATACGAATTAGATCCGAATAGAATGCACGTTGCAGGTAATGAATATGAGTTTAAGGGATGCTTACATTGACAGGTAGAATGGATGTCAGGAGAATGCATAAGAGCAAGTGGATAGTATAAGAAGTCTGGGAGGTCCCAACAGGACATAGCACGCTCAAAATAATAATGATAATGAAATCAGATGCCTTCTTGATTCGGGCCATGTCAAGTCGGAATAATATAAGAGAATGTATGAGAACGTGAATAAGATGTTTGGGAGTCCAGCATTTCCGTTTTTCACTGCAAAATGAGAAATGGGGTGAAAGGTTTTTTACGAGGGATTCAAAATAGTAATAACTTAGAGTTAGACTAAAAAAGTATATTTTCCCAACCGATTGAAAAATTCGCATTTCACTGCAGTAAGTCAAAATATGTCCACCTGAGATAATGGAGTTTTATATTATGCATCGGGTTTTCTACAAGGCACCGTGGGTTCAATTCTCTGCTAGCTAAGTCTTCTCTCATAGCACAAGCAACATTTTCCCGCTTATAATGATGGAAGTAGGAGAAATAAAAAAGGAGTAATTTTTAAAAGATTTTTTTAACATTAAATCCACACAGGAAGCCTTGAGGGAAATTATTTTCCTCAGGGCCTATGCAATCTTTAGGGATGCTGTGTGAAGGATCTTTTTGACTAAAAGAAGAAGTGAACTTGGGTCTCGAAGAGGCCCTTGTTGAAGGGGGGAGGAAACACAGAAGCCGGAAAATCGTTCGACAGTCATGTTATGTGTGTTTAAAAGTAATTCTATCAAACTTGTTCTTCAGTAAACCAAGATAAAGTTTTTGACTTATGGCGCCCTCGAATTGTTATTTTACAGAAAATGGCGAAATACTAATTAGCCAGTATTAAGTTTTTATTTATATGGTGAATATCGCAAAAGAGTCCCAACTACCAACCGTCTAGAACTAGTGAGATTATGTCACCTCCATTGGAGTATGTTGTGAAGTTTAAGGTAGTGGGGAGTGAAAGAAAATTGAAAAAGGAAGATAGAAAGTACCTGGCTATCTAGATCTGGTTACCAAACACACGGTCAAAGCCATTTAAAGTTTCGATTCTGAATAGTGGTCTTTCATCAGGCCGATATAGTGCGGTAGTGCAATTATCGAAGTATATAAAATATGACTAGAAAATCACAACTTTCGAAGTATCTTTATAGATTAAAAGAAAGTAATTTTTTAAGTGTTTTAATTTAAAAAAAAACATTTGAGAATCGTTTGGAACAGATTGCTACCTGGCAATGAGCTGTGAATGAAATGTAAATAAAACACATTGATTAACTTGAAACTCTGAACAAAATGAAAATCTTCAAATTTTCACTGGAACCGGAGACGCAATCAACGGAGTGATTCGGAACCACGGAAAGAGCGAATCGCCAGAGAAAAGAGCGTAAAGTATGTATGGATGTGCGTTAGGGCCGGTTGGGTTAGTGATGTGTATGTGCGGATGTGTGTTAGGGCCGGTCGGGCTAGTGATGTGTGTACACGGCGCCGGAACCGTACTTAGCAGCGGAGCAGCTCAACACGTCGCATTATTTGTCGGGGCGGTGTCGGAGAAGTCACAATGTAGTGTGTAATTAGGCGGGTACCCGACGCAGGAGGGCAGTTGTACCAGTTAAGGGCATTTCTTAAAAATGAAAATAAATATAATATACTAAACCTTCTGCTGTCAAATTGTATTCATAAATGACTAGTTTAGTTTTGATGCACACGTCAAAAGGGACATAGTGAGTAAATCGTAAAGTAGCTTAATCGGAATTAAATTTCTAACCTTTTTACGTATGTGCTAAAATTACCAGTATTGTTTTTGGATACATTAGCGCCCCACGCGGCGATCTAACGAATCATGTACAGAAGACGGCTTAGCGTATTAATACTATCAGATAACTGAAGACCCCACGGCAAGAACCTGTTAACTCAGATTTTTTGACAATAATGAGTTAGTATTCTCACTAAACTAATTATGGAAACACTTTCAAATCATGAAAATGGCACGAACATGGAAAATCAAATATTTGAATATTTTGACTGCAATTTTTATTATAACTGAAATATTTTTTAATGATAACAGCATGTTATTTACAATAAAAAACATTGTATTGCAGAGATGCATGAAAATGCTAAATTATACATAAAATTGCTAAATTGTTATATTTAGTGTGTTAGCCATAACATTCATGAAAAATAGTTAGTGGATTTGTGATGGTATACACTTTTTTTAACAAAACTCAAAATATTGAATATCTCAAAATTACTTGACAGTTAGTAAACATATTCTTGCCGTGGTGTCTTCAACTGTCAAATCCATACTAAGGCAGATTTAAAAAAATATGTATACATTATTTTCTGTTTAGAATGCTTCATTTCACATGAATGTCATATTTATTTTTAAAGTTGCTGATTTTCCTTTGAGGGTAGGTTTAGGATTTTTTTGCCATGCATTTAAAAAAACAGTTTAATTTCTTTCATGAAAAAAATTCACACAATCTTTCATGGACAATTATCGCCGTCTACAATTGGATCAATTCTCCAAATAAGTACGCAGCATTAAAAAAACACATAAAAACAAATATTCCAACGAGTTTATCAAGTATTTCATTAAAAATGATGTATTTTCAAAATGCGAAGTGTAAAAAGATTTTTTAAAAAGCAACTTAACTAAATAATGAATAATAAACCTAATTTTCCCTTTACTAGGACTCAATCCCTAAGAACCAAACCTTGGTATCAAACGTAATGAGGGGCGATTAATCTGGGTAGGATGGCCACTAGAAGGTTCTGGTACAAGGGAAAGTCGAGAACAACCCTTTCCAGTTTCTAACTAAAATTAACGCGCTAGGGGTGAAATTTCTCTGAAATATTCACCGCTTTTTGCCACATGATGTAGCATTAATTAATTACGTCTGTGCATTTATACAGGTCATAAAAATATCTTTTGATTATTATTCCACATTATATTATGACTAGATATTTTATGACTACGTTTCTTGTAAAGTTTTGTGAGTGATGCTTTTCTGTGATCGAGAAGATGTGAACGGTTGCCGGTGTTGTCGAGCGCATATTTTTTTCAATTAAAAAAATAGATATTATTCTCGAGTTACGAATAACCGGTACAAAAATTGAAAAAATATCTATAACAATTATGTTATTCAGAAAATATTGCTTGTCCAATGATGGATGGCGACGTTCAAAGTGGACGCATTTGTCCACTCAGCTGCTAGCTGAGAAAAAAATATGACACACCTACTCCATCATCAACACAAAAGGGAGGTTTTTTTGGAAAAGCTGCAAGGGCGTAATTTACGACGATGTATAAATACGTAGTTAGAAAGATGGTGGTCGAGTGAGCTCTAATTTGACTTGCGCAAGATGAAAAATAAGGGCCTAAGAGAGTTTGTGCCGTAGAAAATGTATATGATAGATATCGTCGATATGTATCGTCTTGGTGAAAGACCACCATTCAGAATTTAAACGTTGCTTGAAATGTCTTTGGTCGTGTTCGGTGACCAGAATTGAATAGCCAGGTACTTCCTGACCTTCTTCTTCTCTATCTCCTTCCCCTCCAGCTAACCTTCAGTCTAACAACATACCCCAATTAGGAATGCCATAGTTCAACTGGCTCCGAACGGTTGTGAGCAGCTAGGAATCTTGTATTCACTATATAAAAAAGGAAAAAAAACGGTGATAAAAAATGACGTGGTTAGTGTTTTAATCATTTTTGTATTTTATTGCATATCGTAAGGTTTTGTAAGAAAATATCCAATTTAAAAAAAAAATCTGCAATTGTGTGATTTAAAAAAAAATAATAAAAAGGAATTTAAAAAACACCTTTTTTAATTTAACATTAAAACTAAAATGACTAAATTACGTTTAAAGAATGTTCTTAATAAAACACAATTTACTTATTTGAAAACAGAAAATAGTGTAAGTCAAATACTGGGTTAAAGTAAAAATAGTTTTCAGCAGTGGTAAATTTATTAAAATAACACAAACGAGCGCTTTTTCTATTCTAATTTACAGAAATATCTAAATTCACTTTCATATCCGCGACTAATATAAAATATGACTTTAAAAAAGTCGTTATTTTACGGCTTTTTTAAAGATATTGGCACTTTTCAATTTTGTGAAAATCAACACCTCATATATTAGTTTTTCGAGTGTAATAAATAGCCCAACTTTTGATCATAGTCTAAAATAAATTAAATTAAGCTTTGGCAATTTAAAAAAAATTTGTATTATTACCTAACTTCGTCTCCTTATACCTCAAAAAACATACGACGCTAATCTGGTGAGTTATTTTTTTTTAATATTCATTTATTTTTTTAATACTATAAAATTTGTAATGCTTTACTTTAGAAAAAAAAAAGAAATTGCGATTTTACTGCAAAAAGAGATAATTTGATTTAAAGTCGTATTTTGATATTCTGGTCCGTCGCGAGTTGGCCAATCAGCCCTCCAACGAATAGCGTTGACTTGTAGGACACTCTGTATTATATATGGTCGATATTCCTGTCCCGGTTAGAAATGACCGGTTCGAAACCAATCGCTGGAACCGTCGATATTATTTTTTCGAAGAACCGGTTATTTTTGGAGCCGGTTCCTATTTTGGCGAAAATCCATTTAACGCTTTTCGCTGTAAGGGTGCGGCTGCGGATCTTAGTTCCAGTACTTTTTTCCCAGAATATCGCTAGCAACCCACCGCCCAGTGAAATTTATTTTTAGCGAGGAACTGGTTTCAGTTCTTTTCATTCTCGAAACACCCCCCCCATGTTTTAAATTAAAACTCATAGAAATTCTTTCTCTATGGTATTAACATGGCTTAAAATCTTCTTAGTGGAACTTTTCTGGGACCAAGAACCGGTTGCAAAAATAACTGGATAAACAACCGGTTCCTCGCTAGTCACTGGGAACTGGAACTACGGTGACACTCAATTACTGATATCAACCATTCCTACTCTGTATACACGTAAGGTACAATTTTTGTCCTCCTACGTAAGTTTGAACAACTCGTTCAATTACAATTTCGCATAAACAATGTCAAGCCATACAGTTGAACTATTCACCAAAGTTATTATTCTCGAGTATCAAGAGTTCCATAAAAGTTTAGCTGCAATCACACATTTGAAATAATTACGAGCTTATCTCGAGTCTCCGAGATAAAAACGCCACTTTTTAAAGCTCTTTCATAGACTCAAGAGAAATACTATATTCGTTATGTTATCTCTGGGAGACTTTTCACAACCTTCTTCATACAACTTTAAACTTCATCTTAACTCCAGTTTAAATCCCTTAATAGCCCTCTTGTAAGTAGTACAGTCAAACCTCGAAGAACTAAGCCTCATTTTACCAACGTAAAGAAATAAAAACGTTCTGAGAATTTTCATTGTCGGTATTAAAAATGGCTTATTTTTAAAAAGTGCGGTTAAGTGGAATTTTATTTTTGAAAATCTTATGAATGCATAAAATATTTTTACTAAAAGATTATAGGAACATAAATAATCAAAAAAGTAAAATATTTCTTGAATCTGGTAAAAAATAACTGAAAGAAAAAAATGTTAATTCATCAAAGTTTGTTCAATACTAATAATCATGTTGTGATTTTGAGCTTATTTAAATATTGAAAGTTGTATACTATTTTTTTACGGCTTTCTATGTTATTTCTCATTTTGTGAAATACGTTTTTTCTTCATAAATAATTGCTGACTTTCTTATAATTGGTAAACGGAACCCCTTTCATCTTATCTACGTTCTTCATGAACCGAGATATTAATGTACTATGAACCGCTTTTCCATGGATGTGTGATAGTAAGTGGATGCAAATATTGAAATACTTTATTTAAAATTGGCGATTCAGAAAATTAATATAAGTTTCTTGGCATAACGCAATATTTGGCTGCTCTAGACCGGTCTGCCTTTACTAACTACGGGCGATTTTGTTACATATCCATTAATATGCAAAAAATAACCATTTTTTTAGATTGAGATTGCATGGTTTTCTGAAGAGTTACCCAAATTATGAAAACTCAAAATGGTTATCTGAAAATTTGAATCTAAAATTTAAAAAAAGAAACAAAAGAAGAGAGTTACCTGCTTCTCAACAACTCTTTCCCAATTTTCTCAATAAAATAGTTTCCCTTTACTTTTTTATTTATTTTTGAAAGTGAATACCGCACAAAAATTCCAACTGCTCTAAACCGTCTGGAGCCAGTTGGACTATGACATCCTTGATTGGGGTATATTGAGTGAGGAGGAGAAAAAGACGGGGAAAAGAAATGTTTGGAAGTACCTGGTTATTCAGATCTGGTCACGAAACACGGCTAAAGCCATTTTAAGTGACGTTTTAATTCCGAATGGTGGTGATACTGAGAGTATCTACTACTCTGGAACGTGGTGAAAATATACTATATATTATAATAACACATATTAATAAACTATTTATTTGCGCACGCAGAAATTTGATCCCGCGACCTTTTGATTTGTAGTCGAGAGTCTTAACCACTCGACCACGGAGACCATATTATTATGAAAGCTCTCTGAAAAACTTAAGTGATAATACTTTTTTGAACAATGTTCCCAACGGCAGATATAAAATTAAACTTTTATGAATAATAGTTATGAAGCCAGGCTGATATATAATATTACGCAAGTATGTCATATTTAAATCACGATGTGCCAAAATCTACATGGATATAAAATCTTTTCTGCAAACCCTTAAGAAGAAAAGTTTTTTTTCGAAGATTTGGCTCAAAAATCTTTAAAACCAGATTTTCGCTGGAGACCTCCATAGTTTCCTACCTTCGAGTGTTTTACTTTCTTCCCAACTCCACTATTAAAAACCTCTAAAATTATGATGTATGGAATTTTCAAGAAAATTATTTAGCCCAGTTTACGTTCGGAGCTTTTCTCTCACTGGGTGCTTTAACATTGAGTTTTTAGGGTGTCTTAAAAAAACGTCGCTACTAAAACTTACGAATGAAAGAATTAAATAGAAATTAAACTTTTATTGGACGTGATTTTTTTTTAAATCAAAAAAAAATATTACAAAATTTTGACCACCGTGGAATAGTTACTCGTAGTTGCACGCTGAGTTTAAAGCCGGGGAAACTAGATAAAAATATATGAATTAGTGAACACTTAAGGTGCTTAAAAAACAACAATTTTTTAGAGTTTGACAATCACCTCATTGTAATAATCCCGTTGTAATAAAGGGAAAGAATTAGATAACAAACATAGAAGCATCGGAGCAGCCTGGCGTGTTTTTAGTCTTTCTCGTTATTTTTCGCCAAATAAGTAGGATATTTTACAAATTATTTCTTTAAAATTACACTAAAATTACCGTTGCTGTGTATAGGTTAAGTGAATAAACTCTAAATAATTTTAAAGTGACTAGTTTCGACGTAATTTCGATTTTTAAGAAAATATTTGAATCTTCAAATATCAGTTTTTTTTTAAATGCAGTGCCACGCCCGAGAATGGTCGTCACATGATGACCATTTGCCACATGTTTCGTCCCTTCGACCGCCGGCCCGGTAACCGGCAGGCGACCTTTTTTCGTCAATGCAATACAATCATCAGTTCTTCTTTTTGCCTGCGCATATAACCTGTTAGAAATGTCGTGGCGCTTTTGCAGCTGCCTGACGTGTTTTAGTCTTGTTATTTTCGCCAAATAAGTAGGATATTTCACAAATCACTTTAAAAAAAAAAAAAACTTAAAAATAAATATTTTTTTTTTTTTTTGATTTATTTGATTTATTTTGTTACATACATTTAAAAATTACAGAAATAATAAAATAATGTAGACACAACAAAAAAAATCCCACATAGGCAAAAGCCAGTGCGTGGGTATACTAATTCGAATCATAGTTATAGCTCTCTATAGTTACATTTTACAGTTTAAGGTACATTTCAAATTAAGTAAAAAAAAAAAAAATAATAATAATTTTAAAAAAATATATATATATATTATTGTTATTATTATTTATCTTTTTTCTTTTTTTTTTTTTTCAAATTCAAAATCACAACAGATAAGTTAGTTAATTTTTTTAGAATTTAGCACTTATAGTATGAAGAGGCTGGTATCTTTTGCTTTTTATCCAGTTTTTTATTACATTTTTTGTATGTATTTAAGGAAGTTGTATTTGAACACTTAAAATGTAATGAAAGTGAATTATACATTTTTGGGGCAATGAAGTATGCATGTCTCTGCGCAAGTCTAGTTTTGCAGAGAGGTAACTCCAGTACATTATTTATTCTGTTGCTGTAACGATTTTCATTTTTTGCAAATAGTTTACTTCGCGAAAATATGTACTTTAGGCACTGTATACAATAAATTTTTCTTATATCTAAGAGATCAGCTTCTTGGAATAATTGTATGGAGGGGTATGTAATGTTTTTATGCAACATTATTTTTATTATTAATTTTTGAGATATTTCTAATGGCTTAATATGAGTATTATAAATACCCCCCCAACCGATTATTCCATAAGATACTGATGACTGAACCAATGCATGGTACACCAATTTCATTATTTTTATGTCAACTATGTTATTTAATCGTTTAAAAATGTAAGTTAAATATCTTAGTTTATTTACAAGCTTTTCTACATGATTCGTCCATTTGAGTTGGCTATCTATTGTAATTCCTAAATATTTGACTGTATTTCCCGATTTCATTTCTACACAATTAGAGCATAAAATAGGGTTGCAGTTATTGTTATGGAACCTTATATTTAGGTTAGTTAGAGGTGCAGCCTTTTTGGTATTATAGAATGGAATATAAATAGTTTTTTCACAGTTCAGAGTTAAAAGGTTTTGGTTGAGCCATTCTTTGACAATGGAGGTGCATTTATTAGCATTTTCAGTGACTTCGTTCCAGGATTTACCATGTACTGTGATTGCAGTATCGTCAGCATATGAGAATAGTTTTCCCGAAATGTTAATATTACAGAGATCATTTATATAAATTAGGAACAATAACGGGCCGATAACTGTTCCTTGTGGAACCCCATGTCTAACACACTTTGGTTTACTAATATGAGCACCAATTTTTGTGCATTGATGGCGATAAGATAAATAATTTTTCAAAAGGGAGAGACAGTTATTTTTAATTCCTAAATTATTAAGTTTTCCAATCAGTATATTATGATTGACGGTATCGAATGCCTTTTTCAAGTCTAAGAAAATTGTTAGGCTTTTCATATTTGAGTCAAGATTACTGTATATATTTTTCGTTAGATTAAATAAAGCATCATCTGTACCAAGACCTGATATAAAACCATATTGATTTGGGGAAAAAAGTGCATTGGACTCAAGAAACTCTAGAATTTGTATCTTCATAATTTTTTCTAATATCTTAGCAAGTTGGGATATCAGCGATATGGGTCTGTAATTGTCAAGTGTAAAAATCGATCCAGATTTATGGATTGGAATAATATTTGAGAGTTTAAATGCGTTTGGGAATGTGTTTTTTTCAAAGCAAGAATTAAATATATGTTGCAGAGGTAAGGATATATGTTGTTTAATAGATTTGATTGTGAGGCAGCTTAATTCATCGGGTCCATTGGCTGTATTTGTGTTGAGATTATCAATGTGTTTTATGATTTCCGATTCAGTTACACGTTTAAATTGAGATAAAATAGGAATATTTACAGAGTGAGTGTTAATTAGAGTAGGTCTGGACTTGTTTTTAAATGAAGGATTATTATTTATTAAATCTGAGGCAACGTTTGTAAAAAAATCGTTGAATTTATTTGCAATTTTTCCCATATCCGTAATAACTATTTTATCGTCTGTTACAATTTTTTCAGGCAAAGTTTGTACTTTATGCTTTCTATTTGCGATTTCGTTTATGACTTGCCACGTTATAATAATTATAATAATAATCATAATTTTAATTTAAAAATTGTGTCTATCTGATGGGACCTGCCAGGTAAGTATGTTCCTGTATATTTTCTTATCTAAACTAGGAATTAATATGCAATGATAGAAAGTAAGATCTGTACAGCGCCCTTGAGGTGATTTTTCACAAAAACGGCGCTATACAAATCGTCCAAATATTATTATTATTATTATTATTAGAAATTAGAAAATCATTAAATAGTAAATGTAGTATTTTGAAAAATCAAATTAATTTATTTTAAAGTCCTATTCTAAATATATTTCCAGTAAGCCGCTTTGTTATTCCCATAATCCCCTCAATTACCCCTTCTCTTTCTTATTTCAACTCCTAAATATGTATATTTCAGTATTTTGTATTTTAGGTTAATTTTAATATTGTTCTGATGATAGAAGGGTGCTTTCAAAACCAGTCGTTTTAATACCGAAAAATAAAAGTGGTTTTAAACAAAGTTTATCTGTTTTAATTTAAATAAAAAATAATTTTGTTTTTAGCCACTTTTATTTACATATAACAATTCGACCGGTTTCGGTTTTAACCTTCATCAGGAACGTAAGTATAAACTAAGATTAAATATAGAGTAATACAGTAGACAAAGAGAAATTGAAAAGAGACAAAACATTAATATAAACAGGACAAAGCATCAGAGGGGGTGGTAATGGAGTAGGTAGAGAGGTAGGGGGGATGGGAAGGAGAAGGGGAACATTCTTAAAAATCGGACTTTTAGTTAATTCTAATTGTTTGTTTAAAATTTGGCAATTATTATTATTATTTGATTTTTGAAATTTCTAATGCTTCTAGATTGTTAAGGCGCAAACCTATTCCATTTTTATGAATTATTTGTACGCCTGTATTTTATACAATATTGTATTTTGTACAAATAATTCATAAAAATGGAATAGGTTTGCGCCTTAACAATCTAGAAGCATTAGAAATTTCAAAATCAAATAATAATAATAATTGCCAAATTTTAAACAAACAATTAGAATTAACTAAAAGTCCGATTTTAAGAATGTTCCCCTTCTCCTCTTCCCATCCCCCTACCTCTCTACCTACTCCATTACCACCCCCCCTCTGATGCTTTGTCCTGTTTATATTAATGTTTTGTCTATTTCAATAATTTCTTTGTCTACTGTATTACTCTATATTTAATCTTAGTTTATACTTATACGTTCCTGATGAAGGTTAAGTCTAACCGAAACCGGTCGAATTGTTATATGTGTATAAATAAAGTGGCTTAAAACAAAATTATTTTTTATTTAAATTATAATGTCAAGCTACAAAGTGTTTGCTTCCTTCGATAATTTATCTGTTTTCTTTATAAATATGGCAAGCCACAAAGTAAATGCTCTTTACAAATATGTATATAAAAAGGGTGTTAAATTCAGAAAGATCCGGAAATACGAGATCTTCATATTCTTCCCTGACAGATTTTGTTTTAGTAATGGCATCTTCTGACATGTCTCCAAGTAACACTTGCTTTAATAGCACAAGGGTTTTTTTTATCCAGTTTAGACCTTTTCCCTAAGAACTTACTAATGTAAACTTAAATTCAGTTAATTAAATACAACTATCAGATGCTGATAGTAATAAGGCCTGATGAGCCGCAGTACTAGTTAGATAGACATTATGAGGGGTATTTGAATAAGCCCCAGCTGTTTAGCAGAGGATTACGAAAGAATCCATAAAATCAAAAAATCAATTCTTAAATAACACAATAGCAATAATATGAACAGTGTCAACAATTGTGTGGTGTTGTACATCAACTACGGTAATGTGTATTTACATTTTAAGTTATCCCGCAGGTGGACACCAATGACACTACAATCTTCACTAGATCCGAAAACCGTAAGTTTTTTTTTCACTTCACAATAAAGTACAAAGTTAGTTTCTCATTCAACAATACTTACGACTACTAGATATTAAAAAAAAGCAAAAAGTACTACATAAAGATATATCGTGACAGTGAAGACTACCGCATGATAAAATGTGCACTAAGATGTCTATGTAGCTTCTTTATCTGGTGCCCTTTTCTATCAGATGTTGGTCATATGGGGCAATTTTTACGCTGCAGCTGCACCCAGAACAACTAAGCGGAATTGCATTCATAACAGTCACATAGGTTTTAATGTCATGAGCTGGGGCATCTTCCCCCTACAAAGTATTCCATCAATATTGCTATGAATTATGAATTGCGTAATCTTGTATTTGTTACTCTCAATTATGTGACCGAGGTATGGGAGTTTGTTTATTTTTGTATCTACATATTACACTTTTATAGTTTTGACCATTGGATGAAGAACTTCTATATTAGAGTATTTTGATGATACACCATACACATTCAAAAGCTTCTTCAGCAATTTTTTGTTAAGTGTACAGATTTCCATGCCATGCAGAAGAATAGAGAATACACGATAACAATCTATTACCTAGCTAAAAATAATATCCTGCATTTTTAAAGACCGACACAAAACCATTAGGTATATTTAAAGTTTTTCATTTTGTGTTTTTCCACAATAAAATTTTGAGAAAGTATTTTGACATCTTTTCAGGGTTTCAGACACTTTAAGTATTCTAAGAACTCTTAGATCTGATTGCCAATATATTTTAATATCCTTATTTAAATCTTTATCTTTTATCTCCTACACATCTTCTACTTTCACAAATTTCCGCAAATTTGCCTACGGGCAGTGGGACTCTTTAGTTGTGTCAAAAACATTGTTTTGTGAATATCATAACATCAGATAACATTTTCAGAACAGTGTCTATTGCGTCTCAGGTGACCCATTTACACAAGTTTAGCTTATAAAATATTACTAGGTAGGCATCGCTTGAGATTCAGCAAGGTTTTTTTTATTAATGGAAAAATAGAAAAAAATGAAACATACCATATGACGACTGCTGTTTTTTAAGGTTAAATGATAATAACTTCATTCATAGTACATGACTGAAAATAGTTGGTAACATAATCGTAGATACTCTCAGTAGCGCCCTGGTGAAATACCGTAATTCGGAATCGAAACATTGCTATAACTGGAATTAGCCGTATTTCGCGACCGGATCTGAATTGGCAGATACTTTTCTACTTACCTTTTAGCCATCTCCTTCCCCTCTTCGCTTCTTTAAGTGATAAAAAATGCACCAACATTGAGGCTGCCACAGCTCCACTCGCTCCAGCAGTTGGCAATATCGTAATATTTGAAAAAAATCGGTTGACTCAAACTAATGCTTTCAGAAGTCACCATTTGGAATTTTGAAATTTTAAGCTTCATAGATATAATCTATATACTCTACACTATTTATTTATTTATTTAACAAGATCTCAAAAAAAACAGTTATTCATTAAATAAATTAAGAGATGAATGAAATAAAAAAATATTGTAGATACATGCATAGTGTAAAAAAAGAAATTAAACATTTATGTACACCTTTAAAATTTATAATTTATAATGAAATGTTAGATTTAAAAATATATATATATTAATATAACACTTTACATTATAATGTATTATCTCTGATTTATATTATCTATGATACTATGTATTATGTTTAATAATAAAAAATAAAGTAAAAAATGTACATCTCACATATAGACAAGGGATTATATATCCAAATGAGTTATATAAGTACAAACTGAAGTAGTGTGACGCACCATATATGAAATAATAACGCAAATAAGGTTAGAAATGAAAAACAAAAAAGATAAGATAAAAGAGATGTTCATTCTTATACACATATTATGAGATAATCGTTGAATTGGCAAGTGTAAAACATATATATTTTATTTAAGATTATGTAGATCGTTATGTACCTAACGGTCACTCTTTACTTGTTATATTTACACTGTTTGCAATTTTTAGAATGGTTTACTTCTAATCCTTGAATATTAATGTTTTAAGTACCAACATATAAACTGTCCTAAATCTTTTCTTTGATTTGTTTGACAAATATGTTAATATGAATTCAAACGTTTCATCTGAATTTTTATACCCTTAGCTTCTGGTAAATTGTTTTTTTAATCTGTTGATGTATACATGCACTGTTATACCCATATCTGAATCTTTTTCTCTCACGATTTTTGATAACGATCATGATTTTAGATAGTTTTAATTTATATACATATTATGTATTATTTTCTCCTTGTTAGTCAATCTTATTAGCGTAATTAATTTAGTATGAAGCGCACTGGAGGTGAAATATCATAAAACTGCGCCATATAAGTTCACTGTTATTATTATTATTACTCTTGTACGTAGATAATGACTTTACATCCTTATCCAACATAAACTAACCCAACATGCACAAACCTAAAGGAAAAGCAAATGGTGCCGCCCACAACATTTTTACTATCGTATAGTTAAATTGCAGTTTGTTAATTTAATAAATGTCGCATGATTTGTGATTGTCAGTGATTACACAAAAAAACTTTCACCGACCAACTTAGACCGCTTCACAAAACTGTTACCAAGAAAACAAAAATACGATGGCATTGTGTCATTAATAGCCCATTACTAAAACAATAAAAAAACACTTTATTTAATAATGTTGAATTTTGAAAGGCTTGCGTCTATTTACTTGAAAACGAAGCGAATTTAACATGGCCACTGTCAATATGTAATTGGAGGAATTATGAGCTGAAAGCGGCCACTATTAACACTCAGTGTAAACACGCCACAGCTAACGACGCTTCCAGGAAATTAATAAAAAACAAAATGCCTTATCTCGATTCTGGTTGCATATTATGCATGCTGCACATTGGGCGCATACAGCTTGCATGGGAATTATGGCCAGTGGATGTGCTTTTGTGTGCAGAGTGTGATGGACACAGATATAGACAAGTGTAGAGATGCGCAAACACACCTTTTTTTACTATGTTAAGCAGACTTAGTAAAAAAGATTAGCTTTCACCGTTCTGATAAAAACACGTTAAGCAGAGTCAAATCCGTTCTCGCAAAAAACGTTAATTCGTAAATACGTTAAATCTTTCATCTCCGTTCTGGATATAAACCATTACGCCGTCTAACCCTTTTGGTAAGAACGTGATTTTTAACCTACCCCATCGAGAAAAGAACGTTAATTTTTTTTGTCATTTTAGTAAAAAATTATAACTCTGTCTTTAAGAAACTTGGTATTTTCGTTCACTTGAGATCAGCAGTCTAACCCTTTTACCAAGAACGTGAATTTTGTTTTACCCCATCGAGAAAAGTTTTAGTTGGTTTTTCATTTTGGAGAAAAAAGATCTTCTCTTCTCCAATCTTACATAAAGTGTTAAATATACGATGGCTGTCTTTCTCATTCTAGAAAAAATGTTAACTCTTTGTCATTTTAGTAAAAAAATACAACTCTTATAACTTAACTTAACTTAAGTATATGTCTGTAAGAAACCTGCACTTGAACCGGTCGGTAGCTGAGTGGAACAACGCGTCGGATTCCCACCAGGGCGTCGGGCGTTCAATTCCTCTGCTGGCTAAGTCCTCCATCATTGCACAAGCAACATCTTCCGCTTCTTATGATGGCAGTAGGAGTTTTTCAAATATTGTCAGGTTATTCGTAACCCGGGATGTTTGTCTTTCTTAAAAAAAATAAATAAAAAAAATGGTGTTTTTGTTCAATAGAGATCAGAAGTTATTGAGTTGCATTAAATAAGTTGAAGGGACCAAAAAATTTCCCACTTCTAGCACTGCATAGATCTGCGCTGCAGAGGCAATACGTGGTATTGTACAAAACTATTGTCCAACACGCCAAGCCCTGTCAGTGGGCAGCACCGCTGAGCATAGAACCCGAGTGAAGTGGATTTACAACCCGCCATTTCACCGCTCTACCATCGTGGCTGGCGTAATTCACACGCCAAATAAACACTATCATGTATTGAAAGAGTTTGCATGCTACTCGTGAAAAGTTATTAGTTTTAAACTGGATTTTGTTAAAACGTAAATAAATTAGTAACATTGTCAAGTGTTGCAGAGTGAACTATGAGTAAATAAAAATACGATTTGATTTGTTTAAAAACGTATATGAAATTGTGACAAACTTACAGAGTTAAGGAAAACGGATTAAAATCAGAGTGAAATTATAGCTAACGGATTATTATATTATTAAAAAGTTATATGAAATTGAGACAAACTTACAGAGTTAAAGGAAAACGGATTAAAATCAGAGTGAAATTATAGCTAACGGATTATTTCATTACTAAAAAAAAACCTACTATTGTAAAGTATCGCCTCAAAGGTGCTTTATAAAACTTACTACAAAAATATGGTTGAATTTACCATAAAACTATCGAAATACCCAAAACTGTAGCTAGAATTACCTTATTGATATTAACATATTGATAATTTACATATGCCGCGGGCCGTAAATTTTTTTTAGCCTTTTTGTTTAGCAGTAGATCGAGAATTTGCCGATCATAGTATGCGAAGATATTACTACACCGGTGAGTTATGATTCTAACGGGCTAGCCCAGCTTTGCGAATTAGAGCAATACATTTGACGGCCTCCATAGTCGAGTGGTAAGACGCTGGACTACGAATCCAAAAGTCGCGGGTTCAAACCCGGCGTGCGCCAATAACTTTTATTCAATTAATACGTGTCATAACACATTTAATTCATATAAAAATAATAAAAAAGTATATTTGCGGCACGTTCCAGAGTGGTAGATACTCTAAGTATCGCCCTGGTGAAAGACCACCATTCAGAATTGAAACGTTGCTTGAAATGGCTTAAGCCGTGTTTGGTGACCAGATCTGAATAGCCAGGTACTTCCCAACCTTCCCTCTTCCCAATCTCCTTCCCCTCCCCAGTACCTTCAGCCTCACAACATACCCTATTTGGGGATGCCATAGTCTCACTGGCTCTAGACGGTTGAGAGCAGTTGAGACTCTTGTGCGGTATTAATATAAAAAATAAAAAAAAATACATTCTGTTTTTAATGAATAAAAATTCCATAAAAGATGAATTTTAATTTTAGCTCTGAACTCTGTCGAGCCTTTAATCATTCCAAAAACACGCTCTCCTTTATACATGTAAATAATTATGGTGTATTAATCTATCGCCTAAAAATTCAATGAATTAAACCCAATGACTCGCACGATTGTTTTAAATCAACACTAAGTAAAAAAACATCATTAAGGCAAAGAGGTTTATAAAAGAATAGATAGCACCACACGAAACGTTGCTTAAATCGTGTTCCATTTTGCGCTTTCGGAGACATACCCGTGATGGAAACTTCCACAAGTCACTTCGCCGAAACACCTCGACGCACGCGCTTTGGTCACTTACACCTTAGTTACATATACTCGTATATATAAATAAGTGTGTTGTAAACATTACAGCTTTCAACTTGTTAATAATCCAGCAAAAAAATCAATTCAAACAATTGTTTTAATGTTATAAAAATACTCGTACACTTCCCTGTGAAAAAAAATCCGCCAGTTTTCCCCACTTTCTGTTGTTGTTCTTGCAGTATCTTAAAACGCAAGTCGGCATTTGGTTTAGTTATTCGCTTGAAATTCGTATATCACGAGCCGTCAATGGTCGTTGGTCGAATAAAGTAGTGAATTTTGCTGTGACTTCCACGGAATCCACTTTAAACGCCCAGTGTTGTATCTATATATATAGTTACATCTATATGGATCAAGGCAGTTTATTAACAAAAACAAATCTATGTAAATAAATAGTAAAAAATGGTTGGAAAAACATTTTTTGTGATAGTTTTATGTGTTTCTTTTAATTAATTAGGTATCATAGAGCTACAAAAGTGATATAAAGTATTTCAAGGAAAACATACTGAATGGAGAGGTTTATAGTTAAGCCAAAAATACTTCATAAGCAGGAAATAGAAAAACTCTCCCCTGAAAATTCTTTTAAACTCGTGGTGTTTTAAGCCTCGAGGTGGTTTTTGAATGCTTCCAAAATATATACGTGGGCAAAAACGGAGCACACTACCTTGATATAAAACATAAAGTCCCAGTCGTTTGCATAATTAACCATCAGTTTAAACTTGATAATTTAATACCCTGTTTGCATAACCTTAAAAGGGTATAAAACTACCTTAGTCCATAAAGTTCCTTGCCATAAAATCCTAGTGCAAAGATGACGTGAACGTAGAACCCCGAGTGAACGAACTAGAGTCAACCAATTACCCTTTATTTGCCCAATTTGTGTATCATACTTGTGTTGACCCCGAGTTAATAGTTTCTCTGATCCTTGGCCGCGTTTTCAATTCAAGTTTAACTAGATAAGTTAAAACACTCTATGAATAAACTTAATATCGCCTAAGGCAAGATATTATATAAACCTGAATGAAAATTTGACAGAAATACAGTCTGTGATCGCAAATTGACACATTTCGAAAAATCGAAACCTAAATAACAGAATGTGTATTATGTGATTAACAAAATATTATTTATCAAAAAAAAATATTATTTGACGCCTTCCATGGTCGAGTGGTAAGACGCTCGATTACGAATCCAAAGGTCGCGGGTTCAAATCGGCAAGCGCCTATAACTTTTATTTAATTAATATGTGTCATAATACATTTAATTCATATAAAAATAATGAAAAGTATAATTGCGGCACGTTCCAAAATGGTAGGTACTCAATTATCGCCCTGGTGAAAGACCACCATTCAGAATCGAAACGTTGCTTGAAATGACTTTAGCCGTGTTTGGTGACCAGATCTGAATAGCCAGGTACTTTCCAACCTTCCTTTTCCCAATCTTCTTCCCCTCCCCACTACCTTCAGCCTCACAACATACCCTGTTTGGAGATGCCATAGTCTCACTGGCTCTAGACGGTTGGGAGCAGTTGAGACTCTTGTGCGGTATTCATTAAAAAAAATAAAAATATGTGCTTTAAATTCAAAGCATTGTTTTTTTTTCACTACCCCATAATTGATATGAAAATCTATCTAAAATCTTTAATCACATAACTAAGCATACCAGTACATTGCAACATTTTGTTTTAATCCGTAAATATTAGAATGAACTGTAAGTACCAATGATTTATACATGCATGAGCATATTTAAATAAAGAAATTTGATATATCATTGAGATATTTACGAAATACGAGAACTAAAAAACCATTGCAGGTCTCCGTGGCTTAGTCATAAGGTAATGATGCTTACGCGAGTAAATTTAATATCGTTAATTTAAGTCATAACACATTTGATTCATGAAACGTCGCCTGAAACGGCTTAAGCCGTGTTCTGTGACCAGATCTAAATAGTCAGGTACTTTCCGACCTTCTTCTTTCCCATCTCCTTTCCTTCCATACCACATTCAGCTTCACAGCACACCCCAATAATTTGCCATAGTCTCTCTGCCTCTAGACGCTTGGGAACAGTTGGGACTCAAAACAAGTAAAATAGCGCTCTTCGATCTATTATATAAATAACGTCCATCAAAAACCATATTCAAAAAGGATATTCCCGTTGGGCACGACATATAGCGATGATGGATGGAATCCCGCAACTTAAGAGGCTTCTTATTTAAGCGTAAGTAAGTCTGCATAAGGTTGTTTGATCGTTGTATGACCCAATCTAAATACATTTAATATGATGGAGTTTTACTTCCCTTCTCAACGTACGTGATTTGTTCAAAAATAATATTGAAATCATGCGAGTCGCATATTTTCTCCGCCTTTTCCAATAAAGGACGTAAAACTAAACCGAAATTCGGCAACGCTTTTTCTCGAGATCACGTAATGCTATCGAGTTCCAAACTGTGGCTCTAGTTTATTATAAACTACTTAAGAAAAACGGTGTTTAGCTCCCAGTTAGTTCTCGACACCAGACCCTGCGGCTAATAAGTAACTTTACTTTGTGTGGGAGAGGGCTGCTGGATAATGGATGTTTACTAAGACGTGAGGGAAGCATGGTGGAAGGAAGAAGGAATGGTTCAAGTTGGAGAGAGAATAAGAAAGTCTTCTATAATAAGATCAATGAGGATATTTGCCAAGAGAGTTGATATCATCTAAGTAAGTTTGTTTTGTTTTTTTGCGACGCAAATATTGTTCCACATCTGCTGTGTTGTGAAATGAAGGTAGTGGGGAGCGGAAAGAGAAGGGTAAGAGGAAGAATGAATACCTAGCTATACAGATCTGGTCACAGAACACGGTTAAAGCAATTGAATGCAACGTTTTGATTCGGAATGGTGGTCTTTCACCAGGGCAATACTTAGAGTATCTACCACTCGGTATGTACTTTAGAGTAAAGACCACCATTCAGAATCGAAACGTTGCTTAAAATGGCTTTAGCCGTATTTGGTGACCAGATCTGAATAGCCATATACTTCCCAACCTTCCTATTCTCCATCTCCTTCTCCTCCCAACTACCTTCAACCTAACTACATACCCCAATTGGGATGTCATGGTCTCACTGGCTCTAGGAGCAGTTGGAACTCTTGCGCGGTATTCACTATAGAAAAAAAATATTTAAAAAATACTCAATGGCTTATCGGGTTTGAGGCCCATAGGACAAGGGTTCAAGACTCGTTTTGTTATTTAGTAATGGTTAAAGTAAAAAAAAATGTTTATTAGAAAACACATGTGTAGAAATATGTTTATAACGCAATAGCGGAGAGTTAATAATATGTCTTAAGTACATATGTTAATATGTGAAGTCAGTATTGTTTATTTACAGATGTGCTGCACAATGCGTCATTGTCTATTTACCAACCTAATCAATACCTGATTGCCAAACAAATAGATCACGAGATAATACAATGTAGCACGCATGACATACTCGTATCAATTAAACGCTTCGAATTGAACATTCACGCTTAAAAGCAGATTCCAAATACTAATGATTTAATTTAACGTGGAATAATTGTTTTATTACGTTACGCTGTCAGAAATAATATAAAATAATATTTAGAAGCCCGGTATGAAAGACGACATACGTTAGTGTGTCGGTGTGAGTGCATGAACATGTGAAAAGTAAGCAAGACGTTCCCACCGCTACTTTCATCTCATAAATAAATGGGCATCGATAACTCCTTAGTCCACTCACGGCACCCATAAACGTTATGTTTACAACACAAACCGAACTTCGATCAAAGTGACGTGGGATATTTTTCCGCTAGATTCCCCACGGACATATCTCCATTTTCCCTCGATGAGTCACAAATTTCCCAAAAATGTGGGAAATTTCTCCAAATTACTCGCCGAGTTGGAGATATCGCTTCTGTAAGGGGTGTAATCGGTTCGATATATAACCGAGTAGCTACCTCCCACCTTCATCCACCGGACTTCGAGAATACACATCTCCACGTAGAATAGAGCCTTTGGTCAAAAGGAAAGCCGAAGGTGTTTTTATTTCTAGTACATGCAAAATAAACTGTTTTCTTATTAAGTTGTTTAACGGAGAGCTTTATACCGTAAAATCTTGAAAAACATGACTAGTGCTTTTAAATCAGAGAATCCAAATTCAAACATATTCCATGCGATTGCTGCTAAGATGTCAGGAAATTGATAAGCTTAACAAAAAAAATATTCCATAATAATTACATAAGATTGCATAATGCTTTTAATTTCTGTTGAATATATCTTTTCCAAGTATAAAATACTATATTTTTTGGTCATACAGCTTTTTGGCACGGAATTTAAATTTGTTAGAATGCAGTTTTTCACAGCAAATTAAATTATTACAGTCATAAAAAAATTACGTTCTTTTATCCATTTAAATATGAACCCATACCTCCTTAAGATCAATTGCCTTAAGCTTCTGTAAAAGCTAAAGGCAGCGCTAGCCTAAAACACTCGTCTATCAAAGCATAATTGAGACAATACATTCCTCACACAAACAAGAAAGTGTTTCAATATCTTTTTTATAGACCTGTCGAGTGTTTTTCTATTTTTGTAAAAAAAAACGTCAAATCTTCACAAAACGCCTAGAAATGTGAACACGACAAGCAGTAATAGGTGTGTCAGAATAAATCCAGCAATCCGCTGATCTTTATTTCACTTCGCACGACTAATCATAAAACATCCCCCTTTAACGGAAGTTCTTTTCACACTAATCTGTCACCTTAATCCATAGACCTTGAAGTTCGGGGAAATGATATTACGTGAGCCTCTGATTATCGAAATAAACAAAAAATAATAAATACTTGTGAAAATGATTGCAGTGTGTGATAATTAAATTTGATGATTTAATGTCACCTAAATTAAATTATTACAAAAAAATGCAATTGGGGATTTTTTTTCTCAAAAATTATAGAAAATTCTATGTGATTTTACGTTAAAAAATAATTTGGCAATTTCCTTCTATTTTCAACCACAAAAATTATAATCATCTAAAGTGCTAATATCTCGTCTTGATAAGGAAAGTACTCAAATATTTGGATCCATACTCGCACGTGTTGGAGAGTGTGCTTATTTGAACTATCTCACTGTCTATCTAATTATTGTTTCCTGATCAATATCAATAATCTCTTGAAGTCCAGGTGAAAATTTCACCCAGTCCTGTCACGGAAAACCTTCTTATTTTACCAGTAGAATTTTAGTTCATGTATTGGAAAAGCACACTTTGCGGAAGGTGCCATTTACTAACCAATTTCTAAGACAAGTTCGGACGGAACTTGGATGGAAGTATTTATGTGGCTAATGTTGAGGTGGTTTACTCTACGTGGATATAACAAGTAAGGATTTTTCTACTCGGGACCGGATTCCGGTACTAAACGTTAATTAATGTAATTTAACAGAAGACGTGAACACTTATTTTCCGATGCTTTTCAAAATGTTTTCCTCTGTTTTCATCCCATTATTTTTGCGATTGATCTTAAATACGTCGGTCATCATAAATCACTTCGTCTCTATGCATCCAGCAAATAAAAGTACATATTTCATAAATAGAACACATACACTTTGTTTTTAACCACTTTAAAAAAAAAAGAAAAAAAAGTTCTATTTGTAAATATGGCAAGCCACAAAGTTAATGCTTTTTACGAATGTACATATTTTAATTCAGATTTTTAACGCTGCTATCTTAGCGATGAATTTAGTGACATCATTTACTTCCAGCTTATGTATTCTTCATTCCTTACCTCCTTATTGTTGATTCAGTATGTTAAAGTGCTACTGAGTCATTTGATCTGAAATTATAATTTTATTCTGATGAAAAAAAAACATCATTCAGGGCTTTTCCTAAAAAGATTTATTAGATTGTTAAATATTGTCAATATTTTTGTAGTGCAAGAAAATTATAATAGAATACCACTAGTACCTACCTCAAAGATTATGTGAATACATCACCCGTTCATGTATTATGGAAGAAAGGAAGAGATTAAGAGTTTCAAGATAAAGTTAATAATTGATTTCTTAATTTGCTATAATGTTTAATTTTTATTTGCAGGAACATGGATTCCGAGCGCTGTTTATTCATTGAATTTTAAAAAATATGCCTATTTTGAGTGGTCGTAGTAAATTATATATTCAAAATATGTCTTTTTTAAAATAATTTTGCAAAATATCAAATGAAATAAATTAAAAAAATATATTGAACGTTATTTTTAGCTCCAAAAACTTATGAAATTTTAATAACTGTTAAATTAACGAATAGTTAATATAATATGTTGTTACCATAGAAAAACTCTTTTAGAAAAATCCCTTTGTTTGGGAGAGAGAGAGGGTTTTTTTTATATAACAATTAATAATGCATAATTTAAAAATACGAATAAAAGAGGATGAAAAAAAACCGTCTCACTGCTGATTAAACCATAAACGAAAAGTTATTACGAGTAAGATGTGTTATCGTGATCATTAAAAAAATATATATCGTAATTTTCTTTAACGAAGAACTTTAGATAAACATGTATGTGAATATACTAGCAAATCAATTTTGACACAAAAATGATAAAGTCAAAAGTTTGTTTAGTTTTAAGCAAATATTATTTATTTCCCTAAAGGCAGTATTAATAGTTAATCTCTGAGATTTCAGCACGCTTAGCACTGCTTAACCTTCAAATTATTTTGAATAAACCAGCTGGTATTTTCGCTGTGGAACTAGTATTATTATAAAATAACATTTTGATGAAATTTTGCATATATACTCGTAGATGAAATTTAGGTACTACAAATAAGCATTAAACTAATCGTTAATAAGACTAGAAATATTTTAGACGAGTAGTCAAAAAAAAGGTTTTATATGAGGCTGATAAACTATCTCACTTGCAATGAATATAAGTAAAAATAAAGATTTATGAAACAAAATATTGTTAATTTATTTGTCCAAACAGTTTACATATTAGAGAAACAAGCTGATTCTGAAAGTACTTGCGATTAAACCCACTAATATAAACTAATTATATTGATGTATTAAATACTAAACCAACATAATAAATTATCCAACCAAAAATATGAGGCCTCTTTGGTTGAGTGGTCTTAAACCATAAAAACAGAGATTATGGATATATAATTGTCGTCAAGCCATTTCTAAAGGTTGTTTATTTCTACGTTCGCACTTCGGTACGTTTTTTCTAATGTTTTTTTTTTGCTAAGATTAAATCTGTGTCATCAACAAAGGATAAATTTTTTCCCATTATCAATATTGAAAGCATTTTATTTACATAAGTGATAAATAAAATAGGACCTTAGACTGTTCCTGGAGGGATTCCTGAAAATTGATTATTACTTTTTACGTGTTGGTGTAGTTTGAAAAGATAACTTTTAAACCATTCTTTGACTGTTCATTGAATACCTACATTGTATATGTTTTGATTAGCTTTCTATGACACATACTTTCAAATGCTTTTCTTAAGTCTATGAATACACTTAACATTTATTTCCTAAGTTAAAAGCATTATATAGTATCGAGGTTAATCTTGCGATTGCATTATGAGTCCCTAGTTTTTCTCGAAAAGCAAATTGATTATCTTAATATCATTTTATTTGATAAGATGTACTTATTTTATTGCGACTTTACTTACGTAATCGTGGGTCAAAATCCTGGTTCCTGGTATAATATATTTGCGGCTCGTTCCAGAGTGGAAGATGCTCTCAGTGTCGCCCTGTCAAAATATCACCATTCAGAATCAAAACGTTCTTTGAAATGGCTCTAGCCGTGTTTGGTGACCAGATCTGAATAACCAGGTACTTCCCCACTATTCCCTTTCCATAAATTTACCTTTCCACTCCCTTCAGATTCACAACATACCAATAAAGTCAGACGGCTGAGAGCAGTTGGGACTCTTGTACGTGAACTTGCGACTTTCCACTATTTGGACTGTTTAATTAATTGAGCTATCGCACCAACTGCCAGACCTGCCACACTTCATCACTGCGTATTTTTATATTAAGTAATTTAGAACAATACCACAGCAGAAAACCGTCGATTGCCGAATTCTGATAGAAGACGAAGATGCTCGATGAAAAGAAAAAGAAGAAAGTGATGTTGTTGAACATAAAATAAATAACGGACCTGCTTTTATTTACCGAATCGAAACATTGAATTAAATCTCGCCATCATATCCATCATTTGTTATTATTCAGAAAAAGCAAAGTAAACTTAAAATACTCGCGAAATTCGGATGGAAAAACGCAAAAAAAGGAAAAAAAAACATTCCCCGAGCAATCTTGTTATACACTACCGACTTAACAATGATAAATCTAATTCAATTTTATTTGACAGTTCAAATCGTTTGGAAAAACGTTAGAGATTAATGGTTACACATTTTGCAGAAACGGATGAATTTTCCGCCCACCAGATCAAGGGAAACTTCGCGGGAGAGTAATATGATTGTTATGTCATATCGGTGTAGGGGCGAAATTGGGTTCTGAAAAATTACGGGCTTCGGTCGTTTTGACGAGACATTATCGAGACAAAGAGAGTTTTGTTGTAAATTGTAGAAATTTACACCTATTCGTTTAAAGTGTAATTTGAAATATATCTGCGCGGTGGCGGCGGGAAGATTTATCTCGTTAACATTGCAAAACAGCGGTTGATTAATTATCATAAGACAATATTATTGAGTGTGAAGCTTTAACAGCTTTCTACTTGTTATTATTTCTGGTGTTCCAATTTAATGAAGGCGTAGACAGATGGCGTGATTTTGATTTATTGATGCAAGAGAACTTTGAAATTCAAAAAATGTTTATTTTACTCTATCTCATTTATTTATTTTAATATTGGTTAAAAAACTTACTTACTGGTAAGCTATTTCTCACAAGCGTAAGCATACATGATAAAAAAATACATAACTCTATATTGATACCTACCTTAGAGTAAATAGAGTGGTACCTATCCAAGGCAGTGTAGTCAGTTTTTGATGATTTTTATCGGACTCGGCAGACCTGGGCGTAACTAAGACTAAAGCTAGAGTATTTATACATCCATATTGCACATATCAACATCATGTTTTTGTTTATTCATAAAACAACCTTTTCACAGTATTGTTATCAACAAAATATAGCATAAAACCTAAATAAACCGCTTAGGTGTGTCAAGTTTAATGGCATAATAAAAAATGTGGGCGGAGTTCCGTGGTGACCCAGGAGACCAAGATCGTCGTTACAGTACATAGAAGCGGTGTATTACATTTGTGGTCTCTTTTTCTCTCATGGTGTACGACGTGAAAACCCGGAGAAAGTGATTTATCGCAAGTTTGTATAGGTTGGGTAAAAATAATTATCTCTCTCTCCATATATTGTTACTTCAAGATACCTACACACGATTTGATTCAATCATTCTTCAAACCTTTGACTCTGGGTAGAAACGGGCGGTCCGTTTGATAGATTTAACACACGGATTGCAAGCTTTGGAGCACAGATGATAGGTGGGAATGCTATAACAATAACAATGAACTTATATAGCGCAGTTTTGTGATATTTCACCTCAAGTGCGCTTTATGCTAAATTAATTATGCTAATAAGATTAACTAACAAGGAGAAAACAATACATAATATGTATACAAATTAAAACTATCTAAAATAATGATCATTATCATAAATCACGAGAGAAAAGGTTCTGATATGGTTATAACATGTATGTGTACATCAACAGATTAAAAAACAATTTACTAGGAGCTAAGGGTATAAAAATTCAGATGAAACAAATTAATTCAAATAAACACATTTGTCGAATCAAAGAAAAGGAAATATGATTGAGGACAGTTAATATGTGGGCACTTAAAACATTAATATTCAAGTATTGTAAGTAAACGATTCTAAAAATGCAAACGGTGTAAATATAGCAAGTAACAAAAGAAAATAAATATTTTATGACAATGAGTATATGGTTTTCAGTAGATAGTGAGGACATTGAGTTATAATGATACAAGAAAGGAGAAAACCGAAACAAAGCAAATTAGGGATGTTTTCAGAGAAATTAAATTTTAATAAGTTACGTTTTGTATGTGGGATTTTTAAACAATTTTGTTTTTAGGACTCGTTTGAACTCTGCTAGGTTCTGTATGTTGGCAAGTTTTGTGGGAAGCTTATTCCAGATAACTGGACCAGATACACCAAAAGCGCGATCATAGTAAACAGGTTTATTTGATCGAGATGGTTCAATTAATCGAACAGCTGATGCTGTCCTTGTTCTACAGGTATTTCAATGAAATATGGTCCGAGGAACTTGCGTCATTGATCCTTTCGGCACCTGTGCATAGTGGGGAAACTCGCCAAACGCGTACCCAACATCTGTACACGGTTGACATTCGATACATGAGAGCAAGTTGCTTTTACAACTCGTTCTTATGTTCAACAGCTCGGCTATAGAACGATTTGCCGGTCTCTGTGTTTCCTCCCTCCTTTAACATGGACCTCTTCAAGACCCAAGTTCACTCCTTCCTTTCTTAAAAAAGACTCTCCACACAGCATCCTCAAAGATGACATAGGCCCTCAGAGAAATTATTTCCCTCAAAGCCTTATATGTGGAGTTATTGTGAAAAACAAATTTTTGTCACGTATTTGTATGTTCCTGATTTGTTGCTTTGAGTGAGGTGACTTGATAAATACCGTTTAGTATATTCAGCACAAGGAAATCATCAATCAAAAGGGAAATCACCATAACTTGACAGAGACAGCTTTAAAGACGGTCAAATGATGAATTAATTAATTCTAACATTTTTTGTACCTAAATAGTTTAAACTAGCGATGCCAACGACTGCAAAGTTATCAGTGTCAAGCTATTTTCTTTTGATTCATAACAATTGAATGTTTTCTCTGGTTCCATTGTCAAAAAAATTCTTTCGGAATAAAATATCCTTAAACGGAATTGTCAAAAAATGTCATCCGAAAATAAGTAAATCAAAAACGTGGTTTTTAAAATTTCCCATTAATCAAATTTTAAACACCAAACCATAAAACTAAATGATGAATAGATAAAACTTCAAAGTAATCGCCGCTAAATCACGGCGCATTCTCTTACACGGGCTATCAATCATCCGCTGTGTAGGGATGCGGAGCTCGTGTTTGCTATGTCCCGTTTATCTATCTGCAACAGGGTAGGTAATGACATCACGTGCATGTCGCTATGGGGGCGCCGCGCCGTAGCAGCGTCGTATCAGCGTTGTAGTAGCACCGTAGCAGTGCCGTCATAGTGCCGTCGCGTCGTAGCGCTATAGAAGTTTCGTCGTCACGCTCGTTACTGGGTGGCTAAAAAACAACTTTTCTAAACGCTGGCTGAGTTTGATTACGCTTGAAAATTGAATTGGAATACGTTGACAGTATTCAAACTGCATAAAACCCCTTGTAGACGTGTGTTGTTTTTTTTTAAAGACAGCATTTATACGCCATGAAAAGAAGGTGATCAGTTAACGTTAAAATTTTAATTAATATTCGTTTTTTTTAAAGAACGACAAACATTCCCAGGTTGCGAATAACCTGACGATATTTGAATAACTCCTACTGCCATCATAATAAGCAGAAGATGTTGCTTGTGCAATGATGGAGGACTTAGTCAGCAGAGGAATTGAACGCACGACGCCCGGGTGGGAATCCGACGCGTTTGTCCACTCAGCTACCAACCGGTCAAAAAAATTTCATTTTTATTTGTCTCCTCTGCAATAAATTAATGAGTCAAATAAAATATTATTAAGTACCTATCTACGCAGATTATCAGAACCAAATTGTGTGGCTGGATTTTGGATATAAGTATTATAGTGATTTTTATTCCCATCCAAGAAGGTTTAATGTATTTTTGAATTGATCATTGTTATTAAGATAAGATATTGGAATGAATAATATCAGATAAGACATAATACATTGAATGCTGTGGAAATGAGATCTTTGAGACGTTTGTACGGTAAAACCATGTATGTCCGTATTAAAAATGTCGATATCCGGAAAGAATGCAAGGCTGATGGGAGCGTAATGAATAGGCTTAACAAAGGGACGCTTATATGGTTTGGGCATGTAGAGCGAATGAACGAATAAAGGTGTGTGAAAAGAATAAATGATGCGAAAGTGAATGGAAGAAGAAGTTGAAAACGCCCGAGAAAGATATGGCACGATCAAGTAAATCAAATACTTGAATCGGGTCATTTGAAGAGTAAGAATAACAGAAGAGTATGTATGAGACGATGTATGAATGTAAATGAAGCAAGGAGTGTATGCCAAGACAGAGTTATATGGTGGTTCGTCCTCCCTGCCTTCCCCTGCGGAGAAACGGCGTGATGGTTGGTTAGTTTTTTTAAGATAAGAAATACATGTAAACACCAAGCCTACTGAATACCACCACTAGTTGTGACTGCCCGATTGAGTGGAGCGTAAAAGTTTTTAGCCAGAACTTAATAAATGACAAATACAGTCTATTATGTGAACTAAGTAAATAAACGTTGTGATGATAAAGGGGAGTGTATGGGCGATGATATTATTTTATAATTTTATATTGTCAAGTTCACTATGGTAATTCTTTTCAGGGTGTAAATCACGTTTACGCTATGATTTTTAGTAAAAGTAACGCATTACCGTTACAGTACCCGGGTCACTTGAGACTTGCAAGTTATTTTAATTTTCTCCAATACATTATATTAATATAGCGAAGATGTTACGTCAGGAAGTGGTATCAACAATACAGGTGTTATCAATACTTTGAAAAAATTACAAATATAATAAAGAAATCTACATTGAGGTAAGTTATATTAATTATCGAACGTATCCAACTGCAGGAAAAACTTAATTTATTAATTCACACATTGGTGAATGTCATCGAAAAACTACTAACGAAAACTACTTATCTACTTTGTGTGTATTTTTGTGAGATAAAACATAATATATAATTATGGATTATAATATTGTAGTTTTCTAACCATATGCGATTAAAATTATAAGAATTTATAAATTTCCCACAAAATATGTTTTGACCTCCAGATATAAAAACGGATGTGAAAAAAGGAATAAATGAACATCTTTTGCACAATTTATTATTTTAGAGTTTATTTTGTAGAACTCCATTTAAATTTTTAGGTTTTTTATTTTTTTTAAACAATAATTATTGTTATTGCAAATTAAAAAAAAAGAGATTTTTAGTCAAAAGTTCTGCTAGGTAATTATTTTTACGCGTGACAGCTGTTTTGCCTTCTGAAGGCATTATCGAACTGATAATGCCCTCTGAAGGCGAAACAGTTATCATGCGTAAACATAATTACCTAGCAGAACTTTTGACTAAAAATCGTTTTTTTTAATTTGAAATAATAATAATTATTGTTTAAAAATAAACCTAAGATTTTGATCTTTTGCACTGTTTTCATAATACGCACAGTGGTGATGTCACTGATGTCCCGACTGAAATTATAAGTTTGTACACTAATAATAATCTTATTTCAAGAAACACCATTAAAAGTTATAATTCGTCAAAATTGCTTAAATTTAAGAAATGTTTTCAGGGACCTGCCTACAAGTTTTCTTGTTGTTGTTATTTTTTTTTTTATTTGTTATCAGTTGAAACTTTGGTACTGAAAGGCTACGGAGTAAATTCTCAGTAAAAAAAAATACTGTACCTTTACTTAATGCACATAGCGAATTACATGTTTTATTTTTTTTACATTAAAAGGTTCTGTAATTTTGTCAACTGAGGTAACTAGCAAAAACACCTCATAATATACCTTATTATGAGGTGTTTTATTTTACCTTATTAAGAACGTAACATGAAAACCCCAAAATAACGAACGAATTTACGATAATTTTTTTATTTTTTATACGAGGGTTGCTACAAGTTTGCATGACGCCGCCAAAATTACGTAAGTTCCCTCTTATTTGCCGGGAAAAGAGGATGTCCTCCTTTACAAATGAAATGAAAGATGGCGGCATCTCTATTTCGGCAAGTGCTTAAGTGGCATCTGCCGGCGCTTTTAGCAACTACCTACCTACCCGGCGACACACCTCATTGGCCGCTGACGTCGCTGACTGACAGACGGGAGGTTCTACTATGCATTTAAAAGAAAGCAGAGGGGCCCTCAAATATGCAGATTCACCCGGCGGTTGTCGAAAATTTCCTAGTATTATGAACATGTTTAATTAAAATAATACATAATATTTTTGCGGCACGTTCCAGAGCAAAATATATGCTTAGTATCGCCCTGATAAAAGACCACCATTCAAAATCGAAACGTTACTTGAAATGGCTTAAGTTGTGTTCGAAGACCAGATCTCAATAGCCGAGTACACAATCTTTATCTTCTCCATTTCTTTCTGGTGACGCCGAAGTCTAACTGGCAATAGGCAGTTGGGACTCTTGTACGGTATTCACACAAACAAGTATTAAAATCCACGCATTACTTTATATGCTATTTATGTGAGTCAAGACGAATTTCATTTCAGTATTTTTTAGATAACCTTTGTGGCAAGTACGCTTTTTATCTCCCAGTCATGTCGACGCGGGATCAAATACTGGCAAAGGGGAACAAAACTTTTTTTCTTGCCATATACAATTTGACTAGATTTACAAAAAATATCATAATATACACCTTGCTTTAGAGTGGAAAATACTTGGAGTGTAGCTATGGCGATAGACCACCCTTCAGAACCAAATGTTAAGTTTAAAATCTATGTACCAGTACTTTTCAGCATTCCTCGTCCATTTCTCGTTCCCTTTTTCAAAGCCTCAAAATAACTAATCCCAAAAATGCTGACATGACGTCAGTAACAAGTGTTTTATTTAAAAATATGATGGTAGTTTTAAAACTACTTACCATCCAAATCGTTTCATGTTTTTGTGCTAATGTCGAACATTTCCATTTTTTTAAATATATACTCGTATGTACATATACAAGATGTTTCTCTGCTTAATGGTACTGAAATTTCATTATTTCAGTTAGTTTTATCTGTTCACCAAAATGCCTTTCTTGCATTTTGTGAGTCTTTGGTTGCAGGATTCTAAATTTGAACTGGGGAAATATTGCTATCGTAAAAAAATATTAATGGCGGTAAAAATATCGGCCCGAGTCTGGCCGGGTAGATTTAAGGATGGAGCAGTAACACTTTCAAGAAAGTACCCACTCAGGAAATACTCGAGAGAAATTTTATGTCTGTCACAAATGAAGAGAAATCGATTATCTATTTCCGCTCGCGCGCAAACTTGTGGAGATAGTAATTGAATCAAATGAATTTCACAGAATGTACTTACTTGAACATGTAGATATTATTAGATTTCGACTAAAAAAGTTTGCATCATGAACATATCACCTTTAAGGGTGTTGGAAAAATGTTATTTTTAAGGAAAGACTGGGTCTTCAAGAGACCTGTGTGGTGGCAAAGAAGAAAACACGAACCCTGCCAGATTGTTCCAGAGTCAAGCCTTTGAGATGCTGAAAGGATCAGTTGCGTTAATTCACCAGAGCACATACTGTGATACAGCTTAAATCCCGGTGTTAGCAAACAAAATTTAGGAATTCATTAGGTATATACCATCGGAGTGTGGAATGTGCTTAGTCAGCGGCAACCGACCGGCTGCCACCTCAGCATCTCTAAGAATACAAAATGACTACACGTCTGTTTGGCGAAGAGTCTGTTTATTAACTGTTTTGGTTGGTGGTAAATGTGTGTTTATTTAGATAATATTTAAGTGGAGGGAGCGCATTGTAAAATATTCGCAACAAAGTTAATAAAAAAATAAATGAGGTGTTCACACAAATATTTTAAATAACTAAAAATGAAGTGAAATACTGACCATAAATTTTATAAGAGACCATCATTCAGAATAGAAAAGTTCTGTTGCTTTAGTTTAGTGAGCATATCTGAATAGCCGTGTATTTTTCCACCTTCTCTTTCTCTTCTTTTTCCTATATCTCATTTTCTCCAGTCAGGCAACGTTCTTTCAATAAATGGGGATGCCAATATCGTAAACTTGTTCGCGTTATACCGTGAATGTACATTTTTATATTAACATGACTTAAATCATGGATTTTATAAAAACTTCTTCAGGATTTGAAGAATGTGTGTTTATATAGAAGAGAGCGAAAAGTAGCTTGCAATATGTTTTATGAAGTTTTAACAGTTCAAAACACAGTTTTTATATTTGTATGTTTTTTTAATCACGGGCAAGGGAAGAGAACGTATACACCTTAAATCATATTGGATTAAATGCGAACAAAATAAACGTACTGAAACAGATGAAATTAAGTTTGTTTTTTTTTTACGTGAATACCGCACAAGTCTCAACTGCTCCCAACCGTCTAGAGCCAGTAAGACTATGGCATCCCCAATAGGGGCATGTTGTGAGACTGAAGGTAGTGGGGAGAGAAAGGAGATGAGTAAGGGAAATGTTGGGAAGTACCTGGCTATTCAGATCTGGTCACCAAACACGGCTAAAGCCATTTCAAGCAACGTTTCAATTCCGAATGGTGGTTTTTCACCAGGGCGATACTTAGAGTATTTACCACTCTGGAACGTGCCGCAAATATACAATATATTTTATTTTATATCAATCAAATGTGTTATAACACATATTAATTAAATAAAATTTATTTGCGCACGCCGGGTTCGAACCCGCGACCTCCGGATTCGTAGTCGAGCGTCTTACCACTAGTTCCAAATTACCACTAGTTCTAAATTACCACTATTCTAAATTAAAACTAATTCACTAACGTTGCCTTAGTAGTTAATTTTAGAATAGACCTTCCTATATTGAGCAGTAAATTTAAACTGGTTCCAGAAATAGATAAACAAACTAAATACTTGTGGTTGTAGCCAAGTTCCAGGAGCAAAAGGCCGAGAAAATTACATTATTAAAAATAGCCCGTTATGACGCCCGATAAAGGTTGGATTTTTTTCAACACGCCATCTGCTTTTTTAATTTAACTCCTTGTTCGGTGTCAAGATGTCGTCGAAGACATCTAGCGGAGTTTATGGGAAGCTGGAAGGCAAAATGGCGGCCGAAATGACGTTTGGACGATCACGAACGGCGTTGGAATTAAATTTTTAACGAGAATTTTTAAATTCTGTAATTGAACGTCACCGGGCCAAATTAAATTATTTTACCAACTGGATTATGTTACTCGGTGGAAAATTTTGACATTTTAACATAATTTGAGATGTTACCGTCCGGACAACTTGTGTAGTAAAGTGCAAAGGCAAAACAGATAACGTGGTGACGTACTTTTTTACGGTGGTTGTATTATATTACCGGTAGTTTCTGTCCGGCTTCGTACGGGTCACAATAATAATGTCTCCGAACCTTTTACCTTATTGAAAAACACTGCTAATGGAGCATTCACTCACCAAGTAATGAATATGACATTGCAAGGGAAAAATAGTTGCGTTGACCTACCATTCCAGGTGGATTTTCTGCTTCATAGAAATATGAGAGATGTATGATAAAATACAAAATGTACTAGAGAGGCGTCACATCATTCTTTAATTAACGCTTTGCTTGGTTATACCCTTTTCAAAATATCGTAATTATCTGTAATTCTCTGGTTAATATGAACAGACGGTTTCCGACGACAGCAGATCCCATCTCTCCAACGAAACCGTGTTGATACGGAGAATTTTTTATCCGTTCACTTTCCCCAGCGCCTTAATTAAGGTTTTAATTAGTTTCGGAATAAAAAACAAACGAAAATAATTAAAACTGAATTATTTTTACAAGAAAGCTCCCTGGGTCAATGCTGTAAAACAAGCCATTAACATTCAACCAGTTTATTGCAGGTGCAAAACTTAATAACACGAGTGCTTTAAAAAGAGTCTGTACAAAATCAACCCGTGTGATTAATTTTAACCCTTTGAAATGATATCGCGGTCTACGCTTGTTAATCACATTTATTAAGTCTAGAAATTATCCAGCTTCAATTAAATATCAAAGGAGCTGTTCACCCTTCACCTCTGAAGGCTGTCTCCAAGATGTCAGTACCAAGTATGCTTTAAGGCATTGATCTGTTCTCAGTATTAATAATTATAAATTAAATGCCCGTGTCAAATATTGATAATCAAATACGCGATGTTTAAATTAAGCATTTAGACAAAAACCTTTTATCTTCTGTCTAGGTTTAAATGAACGGTATTAAACTCCTTTTTTGATAAAACCATTGTACATTTCTCTAGTGGAAAATATGAGAAATATTCATTATAAATATTTACTAGTGAGAAACTTGCCGGAAAAGAGCGGAACCTCATTTCCAGATGAAGCCACGTGAGAAAAAGTATTTGAAAAAAAAACGCATATGGGACAAACTGCCTGCATTCATCTTTCAGGAAATTATTATTCCGCTCGGGCCAATTCAAAACTAGCATTAGAAAATCCATTCAATGTAGATAATATACGATAGCAATACAAAAAAATATTTAAAAAACTTCTAAACTTATGGTAAACCAAGCTTTCGAACATTTGAGCTTACGGATTTGCCATCTTTGTAGAGCCAAATAGTCTAATATGTGCAACTTAATGTAGATAGATAACTACATATAAGTATCTTTGCAGCGATGGTAGTTCCAAACTTTTTAGAGCTTTTTGTTGTTCTAAAATAGTTCATTTTCTTGAAGCGAAGTGTAACAGTTTTATTGTGTGTCCCAAGAGACTCAATCATATAAAAATATTTTTACTGGGGGTTTGTTATTTTATCTTGAATTAAACTTTTTTTGACACAAATAACTTATGGCTTATGGGGGCAGGATGAGTTTTAGATTTAATACGGGAAGGGCATTAAAGTATTCATCAATCTACGATGTAAAAGTCTTACTTTTTCTCTTGGGCATCGTAAAATGTGTGAAAATGCATTTTTATTAAACCAGAATCTAAAATACTAAACTCAAGCAATTTAAAAAGATAAATAATTACCTAAAAAATGATTAATTCTCAGCAACATTACAGAAACCCCGTAAAAAAACCAAGACAGTTTGAAATTGGATTAAATATGGCAAAAATAAAATTGTTATGCGTTTTGATAGAATTGATATATATGAAATAAAACCACGTTGTTCAAGGTGTTTTTTTTTATTTAAATTCATATTATTAATATAGTTAAAACAATTAAAATGAAATAGTAACTTTGTATAAGACCACAGATTTTTAAATATTTTTTTATGACCGACTGTTTTCGGTAAGCCTCTCGTATACCCTGTTGATGTTAGGTACCATTTTTTGTACCCTGATGATGCTTAGGCATTTCATTTTCATAAAATATGTCAAACCACGAAGTGATTACTTTCTACGAAAATATTTTTAAAACACTTTGTTTAGTGAACATTTTTAGTTTAAATATTTAAATGCTTAATAATCATTAACAAAACAAGTCTATATTTTTGTTAGGAAGTGAATTAAATAAAAAAAATTAATTATAGTAATAAAATAAAACTTACTTTCATAATAGTCGGAAATATATAATTTGAGAGGAATTTTAATTTCGAAAAGATCTAAAAATGACACAAAACCATTAGAACACACTTATTTTATTCAGCGTTTTACTTTGTGAATACTTGTTTTTCCGACGACCAGACAAATACAAATATTTGCAAGAACCCTATGAGACTATCCGAAAAGAATTCACCGAAACCACTATCAAATAAATGTATGAAAACCGTGTGGAACTCGAGCTTCTCTAGAAGCAGTATAAAATAAAACGTTTTAATATTTGTATGCAAAGTCACAAAGTAAAATTGAAGCCCGGCTTTTACGTTAAATCAAGGCATGACGTCCCGGTCCAAGGTGCTCGCGGAATCACAAAGGGCACGCCCTCCCACCGGGGCACATGCCCTAACGAAACAAACACAGAGCCAGAGGCATGTCACGTCGAACCAGACGAAATGCACGGTGTTCAGTAAATACTGATAATTAAGACGTAGCAATGGAACTAATTTTATTCTGCAAATTATTTCTTCGGGAGGGTTATTGACAGTAAAATACCATTTTGGTTCCATGTTTCAGGCACGTAGCATAACCAAAATATAATATTATACATTTTCAACTAATTTTATATCCAGTGGAAAATTAAACAATTTGGTTTATGCGCAAGTTTGCGTTTTAAAAAACTAGTGGAAAAATATTCTCCTACGTTGCTACGATTGGCAGTTTACAGATTCTACGCCTGAATTTGCTAACCTTCCTCTTTCACATCTCCTTCCCCTCCCCACTGACTTCAGCCTCGCAAAATACCCAAATAGGGAGTGCCATAGTCTCACTGGTTCTAAACGGTTAAAAGCAGTTAGGACTCTCATTCGGAATTTACTGTATAATTTAAATATCCAGGTATTTCAATGGAAGATGCTCCGAGGAACTTGCGTCATTGATCCCTTCGGCACCGGTTCATAGTCGGGAAACTCGCCAAACGCACGCCCAACATTCGTACACGGTTAACATTCAATACATGAGAATGGGTCGCTTTTACGACTCGTTATTATGTTCAACAGCTCGGCTATGGAACGATTTGCCAGCCTTTGTGTTTCCTCCCTCCTTCAACATGGCCCTCTTCAAGACCCAAGTTCACTCCTTCCTTTCCTCAAAAAAAACCTCCACACAGCATCCCCAAAGATGACATAGACCCTGAGGGAAATTGTTTTCCTCAAGGCCTCCTGTATGGAGTTATTATTAAAAAAAAAAAAAATCCAGTGGTATGAAGGTGAATAAGCCAAATAAGGTAATTAAGCCAAGAGCTGCATTGTAATTGAAGGACGTATTTAAACGTAGTGCGGAGATTATGGTATTTTGACGGGGCAAAATCACTAGAATAAGCAGAATGTAGAATAACCTATCGATTTCGTAATGTAATTTGATGACGTACGTGAGTAATCGGTGCCTTATTCGGAAAAAATGATTTTAACTGCTTTCGATGCCTTAACTTATTGGTAAAACTGAATAAAAAGGATTTTGGAAAAGTTGTATTTTGAACATGACAATATGTACTTTTCATTGGTTAAAAAACAAAACGTAGTTGGCAGGATTTAAAATATCAATAAAAAGTGGGTATAAAATAAAGTTTTCATTTGTAATGTATAAAGTCAAGCCAATAAACAAGCAAACCAGCAAACGTTTAAATAATTTCAATAAATAATAACATGAATTCATGATTTTAATAATACTATTTTTTTAACTTTATTCTATTATTATTTGCTAGTAAAAAAGCAAAAAAAATGGTATTATTAAAATCATTAAAATGTAGTTCCACCATGAATTAACATTTTAAAAATTAGAAATGATTGCATAAGTTTATTTCAACATCACATCCACCTTGTGGTTGTGAATATTATTTACCATGCCCCTCTATTTTCTTAGTCAAGTTTGGCCTTTGCGTTTAAAAACATTTCTGTTTCCAAATTAAAAAACATGCTTCGTGGATTCCGTTATCTTTTTCACATTGCAGAGGAGAGAAAAGGGAACGGGAAGGGGAGAGAGTTGATATTTCTGACTGCTGTCAATTGTTTTCGCGTTTGTTAAGCGGCGCCTTGATAATGGAGGGATATTTCATTTGTTTTTGATAAGGCTTTAATTAAATTTCAGGTGGAATTTTTTTGTGTTGTGATAACTGATGAATGCTCGCTCTCGTAGTTCACTTAGGCTATTGAATAAACATTTTTCTTTCATATTTGGATAATTTGTATAGCGCCGTTTTTGTAAAAAAATCACCTCAAGATGCTTTAGTCCCTCAGCAGTATTTTTTTTTTATCTTGGAGGCACACTGGACATAAAACTAACAAACTAACCATCACGCCGATTCACCGCAGGGATAGGCAGAGAAGACGGACTGCCATATAACTCTGTCTTGGCACACACTCTTTGCTTCATTCACATTCATACTCTACACTGAACAAAAGCTTTTAGAGTGGTAGATACTCTAAGTATCGCCCTGGTGAAAGACCACCATTCAGAATCGAAAAGTTGCTTGAAATGGCTTTAGCCGTCTTTGAAGACCAGATCTGAATAGCCTGGTACTTCCCAAACTTTCTTTTTTTTAATCTCCTTCCCCTCCCCACTACCTTCAGCCTCACAACATACCTTATTTAAGGATGCCATAGCCTCACTGGCTCTTGACGGTTGGGAGCAGTTGCCACTCTTGTGCGGTATTCACTGTATAAAAAAATTAAAAAAACAACACCAGATATATTTTTATCCCCTTACAACCGGTTGAAGAAAATTTGAAATTGCAATGTGCCACACTGATAAAGCTTTTAAGTATAATTCTTTGGGCCAGTGTGACTGACTAGTTCAAAAACTACCATGTATCTTTACCCGGTTAGAGAGGTTCCCCCACGTTCGATCGAAACCGGGTCCGTTTCCAAAAACGGATTAAATTTTGGTCAGGATTATCTTTTTGACAAAATCACACTCGTATGAAGCCGATTGTAAAGGGATATTACGATATTGACGATTGCGCAATACTTTTTGGTGATTTGGTGGTCAAAAATGTGAACACACTGCACAAAAGTCCCAACCATCTGAAGCCAGTGGGACCATGGGCATTCCCAATTAGAATATGTCGTGAAGCTGACGTTGTGGAAAGGGCAAGGTTATGGAGAAGAAGAAGGCGGGAAGTTCCTGGCTATTCATGTCTGGTCACAAATCACGACTAAAGCTATGTCAAGCAACGTTTCGATTCTGAATGGTGATCTTTCACCATTAGTCTGAACTCTATAAGGAACATAACAATGTCTCTGAAAAAAAACTTAAAAACACAAGAAAGTAGATAAACATATTCAAAAGTAATTGCACTATGTTAATTTTCAATAATAATTATGAACATTCTTGTGTTTGTTATAAGGAAGTCTAGGAATTTTGTTAGTTATAATATCCCAAAGAAATATGCTTTGTTTAAAATCGGGTTCAACACAATGACGTTACATATATATAGAAACGTTGTAGCGCTCTCAAAGTGGCAAGCAATAATCACTCTACTTGGTGTGATCGGTGTTTAAGCCGATTTAGTACTAAACGGTCACGCGTCGCTTGAGGTCGATTCAAGCAAGTATGGAACGCGGACCGAACTTCGGATCTGTTTCGTTCATACGAGTACACTTAATTTATTCTATGAATGTCTATCTTTGCCACACATGACCGATATTTGAATGATGAATTTACTGGTAACGTGTGTGTTTTGCTTGCCACATTTTGTGTTAATATTCTAAGGCTATAACGTGTCTATATATGTAACGTCATTGGTTCAACATGATTCGTTGATTTTAATTAAAACTTCCAAATTAAAGTCAAAAGCAAACTACCTTTGTATAATAATTAGCTCGATATAATAACGTTTATTTTTTTTAAATTATGTTCACGAAGTAGCAGCGGTTTGAGTTTTTTCACTGTTTCCATTGCACTAAGTACTAAGTTGGTAATTTAAATTTATTTATCATAAATTTTTTCCTTACTGCAAGCAAATGAATAAAAAAAAACCTAATAAATTTGTGTGTCAACAATCCTTACGACAACTTTTTGAAAGCCTCTTTTGAAAAGTCTTGACAATTAACGTAACAACTCCTAGACTTGCGCCTAAAACACATAACATATTGTAGAATAACAGTAAATCTTGTCAATATACAGGCATCTTTGCGTCGCAGTGGGAATTGAACCCGCCAACTTCCTAGTGACAAAAATCATTGAAAATTATTTTAAAAGGATGCAGGACTAACTTGCCAATGGTGATGCCGGTGAGGAGGGCAATCTTGTTGTTGAATCGAATCGCTTCGGGTGTCGATATATTTTGCATAAATTAAGCCTCGTTCAAACGACAAGCATTCCTGCTATTTGTGTAATTATTCCTTGGTTTTATTTTAATTTAAAAAAAAATTATACATCATTTTGATGAAATATTATGTTGAAATTGTTTTATTTTTTACTGTTAATACTTTGCATTCATTGCAATTTATATTTCTAAGAATTAATTGCTTTATATTTATGAATATTGTGTATTAATACACTCACTCGTTTTATTTAAAAACGCTCATAAACGAATACTGAAAATATTTAATACTAACGATGTTTGAAGAAAATCCGGTGGAATTAGAGTTTGAAAAGCTTAAAAAAACCTTCATGTGAGTTTGGATTTAGTTTAATAGTAATATATCTACCCATTGCGAGGTTTTGATAAGTTAATTCTGATAATATACGAGTACATGTACGTTCAACAATTTCGAAATCGAACGGCGGTTTGGCTCTGGGACTAGTAGAGTGTCTGACCGTTTAATATTTTAAGCAGATCGCGTGTTGTGTTTGTTGTTTGCCCCTCCACCCCTCCCCCCATATGTGGCCTTAACTAAATTACCCAACTTTTCAACTTCATTTATTGAAAGATAATATTTAGATTAATCAGTTTTTGATTCGATGCGGACAAATTTCAAAGAGTTTGTTAACATAGTTACACAATAAAGAGTTCAGAAGTTTATTTTATTTTTCTTTTATTATTATACTCTACAGAGTTCTAGTCACCGGTGGCCCTGAAGGTAACCCTAGAATAGAATATACTTAAAGTATCGACCCGGTGAAAGACCACCATTTGGAATTGAAATGGCTTAAGCTGTGTTTGGTGACCAGATTTGAATAGCCTGGAACATTCCAACCTTTCTTTTCCCATCTCTTTCCCTCCCCATCACTTTTAACCTCATTACATACCCATAGTCTCACTGAATCTAGACGGTTGGGAGCAGTTGGGACTTTTATACGGTATTTACTATAGCTAAAATAAACCGTTTCGTTTGAATAACGTAAAGGAGGTTTGTTGTGGATAAAAAATCTATGATATTTTTAAATGTCTATTGAAGAATAACGGTTGGCCGAGCAGTCACCTGTCTGTGTTACCCAATTTTTAATATAAAGCAAATATAAACAAGGTAAATACATAAGTATGTCGATGGTAAGCGATAATACAAATGGCCCAATCAACATTAGTTTATAACTAGACAGATGCCCGTTATAAGAAACTTATCATGCCGTGACAAGTTATGCAAACATTAGGTTCACTATCGAAATAATACAGTATTAACAGGTATTAACCTGCATTTAAATAGAAATACGAAATATCTAAAAATAATATGAAAACCAAAATAACAACACATAAGAGAAGTTAATTGATATGTAAAGATTGGTACAAAGAAATCAACGGTGCAAAAAAAAACAAATAGTATTACGGTACAAATATTATTTATATGAAAACCCCGCGGCAAGAACCCGTTAACTAACATTTTGGTATGCTCTATCCAATGAAGACAAATCATGAAAATGGCATGAACATAGAAAATCAAAGAGTTGAACATGTTAACTGCAAATACAAACCAAAAGCTCCTTTAAACGCAATATCATTACTCACCTTAAAAAATATGTTTAATTTAGTTCTTAATATGTAGATTCTATGTCTTCAAATTTGTCATTTACTTATATTATTTTTATTTTTATTATGTATGTACCATACTTTCGATATTAACATGTTACGATGTGGCTAAAAATACTTTTGAATAATTGCCATCCCAAAAAAGGTTTATGCCTAGTGGGATGGGCAATTTACCAACTAATAAAAAAATGTATGTTCAAGTAAGATAATTAAAAATAAATTTTAACGCACTACAATCATAACATTATTTTGCAGAAATGCATTAAAATTCCCAATTATATATTGAATTTAGTATGTTTGTATGCCCTTGAGGTGATTTTTCACAAAAACGGCGCTATGCAAATTATCCAAATATTATTAATATTATTAGCTATAACATTCATGGGAAATAGTAAGTGGATTTGTAATGGTAAACACTTTTCTTTAACAAAACGCAAAATGCTAAATGTGTGAGAATGATATTACTCGACAGTTAGTAAACAGGTTCTTGCCGTGGGGTTTTCATTTATAAATACAATGAGAGAAACACATATCGAGTAGAAACCAGCGTAAATAATTAACACAGAAATTATAATAATTAACCGAAATCTCCATTATTGTGACGCAATTTAAGATTGGAGAAAATTGCATTAAAGCAAAGTGCATATAAAATCTTCATCTTTATTGTTGTTTTGTAAACAACAACAAAAAAAAATGCCTAGACTAATAAATTATCTCAACTAATCACTCAGGAACAAAAACAAAGAAATTAAAGTGCGCGGGGGTAGTAAAAAGATGGGTCTGTTTTTTTCAATAAAACCGACACCCCCGTCTAAAAAAGTGCCCCATAACCACCGCTGGGTGGCCAATTAAAACCGCGGACCCTCGCGGAATATAAACCGCCAGCAAATATAGCGCGGCGCGAACCACGAAGCGGGCCCACCACAATTTGGATTTCTACGCCGAAATTTCCTGGCACGTCCGATACTCTGGTTAAATTAAAAAATATATCATTTCAGCTCGCTCGCGTTAAAAAAAGCAGTAAAATAATTAAAACAAATACGTTATGTTTATTATACACACTGGTTATGACTGGGAAATTTATTCAAAGTTTTTACCCAGGAATGTTGATACCTACGCGTTTTCGCTGCCGTGTCTACTACGCCCACTTTTCACGGGACGGGTTCATACACATGTATGGCAGTGATGCGTGGAACTGGCAGAGAAAGGATGAAAGTCAACTGAATGCTGTGGAAATGAGATCCCTGAGACGTATGTGCGGTAAAAGTATGTAATATATATATATACATATAATGTATGACCGTATTAAAAATGTGTATATACGGAAAGAATGCAAGGCTGGTGTTAGCATAATGAATAGGATCAAGAAAGGGACGCTTTGATGGTTTGGGCATGTAGAGCGAATGAACGAAGAAAGGAGTGTGAAAATAATATATAATGCGAAAGTGAATGGAAGAAGAAGTCGAGAACACTCGAGGGAAACACGATCAAGTAAATCAAATAATTGAATCGGGTCATGTGAAGAGTCAGAATAACAGAAGAGTATGTATGAGACCATGTGAGAATGTAAATGAAGCAATACGTGTGTGCCAAGACAGAGTTGTATGGCGGTCCGTCCTCTCTGCCTACCCTTGCGGAAAACCGACATGGTGGCTAGTTAGTTAGTTAGTTAGGGATCATGCGGTTTTAAAGAGTTATCTGTACAAATGGTCGAAAGAGAAACTTAACTTTTTTTAATGATTTCAATTTAATTCAGTTTCAACTACTTTTATTCGTTCAAAAATTTTTGGTTTCTATATGATTGTGAAGTGATCTGTGAAAAAATATGCACTATGAATTTTGTTATAGGCTACGGCGTTCATAAACATTTACGCATCACAAAAAGCGCTGATATTTATAGCATTGGGACGAGTTGCCATACTTCATATGAAACTTGAAGACCCCACGTCAAGAACCTGTTAACTAATTGTCGAGTTATTGTGAGATATTCAGTCTTTTACGTTTTGTTAAAAAAAAATGTGAACCATCACAAATCCACTAACTATTTTTCATGAACGTTATAGCTAACATACTGAATTCGAAATGTAATTTAGCATTTTAATGCATTTCTGCAATACAATTTTATTATTGTAGATAACATGTTCTTGCTATTAAAAAATATTTCAGTTATGACATAATTTGCAGTATATATGTTCAACTTATTGATTTTACATGTTTGTGTCATTTTCATGATCTGAAAGTGTGTTCATTGTAGCGTTGGGAAAAACTTAAATGTTTTGTGAATGCTTCACAAATTGCTAGTTCTTCAAAATGAGCCCTTCGCAGTGAACACTTCAATCGAAATCAAACTCGCGAAAAAGAGATTTGAATTTATCCGGTTATTTGTTCAGTCTTGTTGTAACCGGTTTCTCGCCGAAAAAAACACGTCCTAGTCGGTAGAGCTTTGAAAGTGAAAAAAACTGGAACTGGTGTATCGCCAAAATAAAAAAAAATACTAGTCGGTAGTAATTTTAAAACGAAAAGAACTTCCAAAAACTCACGTTTCTTCGAAGTACTTTGAAGTTGACCTTCAATTGAAGATCTTGAACTTAAGTACTTCTTTATAAGCTTTGAATGTTCAACTTCACAACTGAACTGCTGCAAATTGAAGTAATTCTTTGTAATCTTACTTCCATTTAAGTATTTGTTCAATGAAATGAAATGAATGAAGTTAATTAAATGAATGAACGCTAAAACGAACTACCAACTTCAATTTAAGTATTTGTTCAAGGAACAATAAATTAAGTAGGAACTGCTGCCAAAATAAGTAGTTCTTTGAAGTAGTTCTTTCAGAACGGTCACAACGCTAGTTCATTAGATAGAGAGTACCCGAATTAGTTTAGTGAAAATATTAACTCATTTTTGGCAAAAAAATAGTCAACAGGTTCTTCCCGTAGGGTCTTCACTTTATAACGAAAAATTCAATCTTTATAGGTTAATGCATTGATACTAGTTATTTGCAAATAATAAGTAAGTGGAAATTGAATTTCAATAATACTTTAAGAAACCCTAAATTGAAATTGGTTAAATCTTTTGATTCGTTAGTCAAAACGAAGTCTATGCTAAGAGATTTATTTTGCAAAAAAACTGACCCCGATCAGTGGCGGCTCGTGACTATTTAGTGTGCAATATTGAAAAATACAACGTTATTGATGTTGTTGCATCCCAAGTTTTTTTAAATTTTTTTTTTAATTCCGGTTGTAAAGGGATGTATTCCTTATGTTAGATTTCAAATAGACAACTTGTTAGGTTCTCACCTTTTTGTTTATCATCCAGTCCTTACCTATCCCGCCAATTTGCCATTCGGTTTATTATTGAACAACCTCGCGAAAAAAGAAGAAGAAGAAGACGTTGTTGGTGATCGTCGTGTCACGGGTTGGTGCGGCGCTTCTCGCTTCGTCGTCGGTCGTGGCAGGTTGTGTTGTTGATCGCAACATAGTATTCAAGAAGAATTCAAGATTTCAAGCAGTCGCAAACATCTACTTCATCGGTGAGTGAATTGGCTTAAATCCTCATTTTATCCACAATATACAGTCGAACCTTCCATCAAGTAGTCTTCATTATTTCGTTTTACAGTTCATTCTAATTCAAAGTTCACTCGAAGCTGAAACGCATTCGGTGTTTATCGCAGATTTTGGATGCAACACCTTAAGTAAGAAAATGTAAGTTACAGTAGTAAATGTTACAGATCATTGTATTCATCGGCTCGTATATTAAAAATGCAATCGAATATAAATGTTGATTAGAGTCATATATATAGTTTTCCCTTTCACACAATTTTGAAATAATGTTTTCCTTACCAGAACTTACATCTTAAGGATTTTTGTTGTTGATGACTTCGATGTTATTTTTTTAAGATTTTACTAAATATAAATAATTTCACATCATCAATCCAACCACTTGTAATTTATCTCTAAAAGTACTAGAAACTACTATGTGAAGCAATAATATTGGTAATACAATAGTAATATTTCTTATATAAACGTAATACAAAACTCAGATTAGATTTCGCCTAATTTTTATTATTTAGCGATAAAATTCACAAGAAGCAATAAAGACGGCAACAAAGAGTAATGTTTGTTTTCCGACTAGGCGTAATAAAATAATAACAGTTTTTATGGGGCTAATATTGCTTTACAATCCTCGAAATCATAAACTTTTATTTTCTGATTGCTCTGCCATTTTAATATCAAAATCTGATTTTTTCGTCAATATTTTCAGAAGTCAAAGCTTTTACAAAATCAATATTTTAAAATGTTTTGATAAAGTTGTATTATTGACATGATTTGAAAATTATCCGATGTTAAGTCATTAAATTATTTGATGTCACAATTATTTTCGACGGCCTTCATAGTCGAGTGGTTAAGACGCTCGACTACGAATCCAGAGGTCGCGGTTTCAAATCCCGGTGCGCGCAAGTAAATTGAATTGAATTAAAACATGCTTTTTAACATTTGAAGGATAGAAAATAAAATTAAGTGGGTATGCGGCACGTTCCAGAACGGTAAATGCTCTTAATATCACCCTGGTGAAATGCCACCAATCAGAATTGAAAAGTTGCTTGACATGGCGTTTAGTCGGGTTTGGTGACCAGATGTGCAAGGTCAGATAATTCTCAACCTTTTTCTTCCCCATCTCTGTCTCTTCCTCACAACCTTCAGTCTCACAACATACACTGCTTGGAAATGTACTAGTCCCACTAGATCAGGACAGTTGGGAGCAGATTGGACTCTTGTGCGGTGTTTTTTTTTTTATTTATCAGTATTAACACCAATTATGTTTTTTCTATTTAATTGTTCTAATATAACCTCTTTCATCATAATGTTTCTTGGTTACAACTTTTCAAAATTTGTTATTTACTCTCTTAGCAGTTTGGTTTAGTCAAAATAGGATTCTGTATCCAGAAAACTACAATCTACATCTCTACATATCTTACCACAGGCAAGAAACAGTTTAAGCTCTTCGGACGCAGTGTTATTTTTCATGTAAAATTTGTTGCTTAATTTCCATATTAATATTATTTTAATGATATTAATGAAATATTAAACGTACGTAAACAAATTACCTTAGCGTATACGTATGAATCGTATCTCCAAAATCACGCTCGATACAGTTGTAAAGAGTCTATGTATTTAATTTTTGAACTTTTAAATGGTAATTTGTCTAAAAAAACCTTCGCCAACTGGCCCCAGTCTCTCCACTGTAGTTTGCGCTTTAAGATTGTGTTGACAGTTTCCCTGTCACTGGGCATTCTTGTCGTGGTCTTTGCATTAGTGAGTCGGTCTGTCCAGGGATTTCTAGCATAGGACGATGAAGTCAGAGCTCAAAGGCTTCTAGTTTATTATTTGTCGCTTTGTCAGTGTCCACAATTCTAATCTTTCCACAAGAATAGAGAGCACGCAGAATCTTATTATTCTCAAGCCGAGTCGGAGATTAATATCTCTACAACATTCTTTGTTGGGCAGAAAAAGCTGTTTCTAGGGTTTAGTAATACCAGTCACTCTGTTAGATTTGGAAGTGATAATTTGTTAGGTTCTAACCTTCGTGATTTTGATTCAAGTCCTTACCTTATCTAACCATTTCGCAGTAACGAATTCCGTATTCAACAAAACCGTGTTTGAAACAATTGAATATAAAACAGAAGAGTTTTGGTGCGAAAAAAACATGTTGCTCGTTCGTCGGTTTGTTGTTTTAATCTCCAAATAATATAAAATAAATATGGCGTTGTAAATTAAGAATACTTTAATAAGTGTAGATAGTGTATTCGTTTACACCTTCTATAGTTATAATCACTATGTGAAAATAAAAATTCTGCTCATTGCGCTGTAACTTACTATTTACATAGTAGGTACCTACTAATTTTATAGTTTTACAATTGTTATTATCACTCATTTTTTGTTGTTGTTGCTATTATGCCATATACTATACTCTTTCTGCAATATTCTATAATAATAAAACTAATTGTAACTACAAAACGTTGCAATAACATACTTGCAATTTACTTACTAACTTATTTTTGTAAAATCTACTATGATAATTTCACTACTTGTAAAACCTACGCTATATTTATATACTTACGTTTTACATACTAACTTTTTTTAAAGTCTTGATCTTATGTGATATGCTTCTAATTTGTTTTACTCCTTTATATAACTAAAATGTATTATATGTAAAATCCTTTAAGGCGTTAATAAAATAAAATAAATAAATGATGCAATTGTGTAAAAAGACTTCGAGAACTTTCAACTTCACCTACATCGATCGGTGAGTGAATGGTTTCCCTTCATTCCATAATCTTTCCACGAGCTACAATTGGACGTAGTTATGCAGAAAGCATCCAACCCCAAAAAGATAAAACTGAGAAAAAGGCTTTTGAAAATATGACGATAAAAAAGCATTAATTTGCGTAATTGTCATTTGAAAAGTGAATATCAGTGTTTTTTTTCTTTATGAGCATTATTTTAAATAGGTAATTTATAATCTATCGATGTATTTATTAAAAAGTAAGTATTTCTCATATTATCCTAGATTTTATAATGTTTTTAAACTTAAGTTTAAGTCGAATATCTGCAATGTGCGTTAATTTAAAAAAAATAATAACCAATAATCTATTGCATTTGGAGTTAGGATGTTTTCAGCAGATAGAAATCTTGCATTTATCTATAAGAAAACGTATAAAACTCGATTTTGCTCAATTGTGGGTTGGACGCTTTCTGCGTAACTGCGTCCAATCAGTCAATTTTATTAAGTAGTATAGTTTATCGTTGACAATCCACTATTTTTCATATTCATCTGAAGCTGAATACACATTCGGTGTTTTATGGCTTTGGATCCAATACACTCTTTATCGTTAAATGATGCAATGGAAACTAGAACATTGTGTAACAGATATCATCATATTTTAAAAATTATTCTACTTGTACTCACTGTCACTTACCTCAGAACAGGTTCCTATGACCTAGTGAGGTAGGTAATGTAAAAAAATAATGTAAGAAACAAAAAGTTGAAAAATAATTTTTTTTTTTAAATCATCAGGGGTTGTTTTTTTCTGGAAAATGTATAAAAAAAGCGTATTATCCGAGAGAAAAATGAATTAAAAAAAATAAAAGCGCTTTCGGTTACAAAATAAGATTTTATTAACTAAAAAAAGTCACTCCGCATCCCTGGCACGTTCAAACACCACCCCATTAGCGCTCCATCGCGATGTGTTCAATAAAAAATCCGAATTCTGGACAATTAAAACGGCAATTAAGAATTCTAACCCACGGTCGCTCCGGGGGGCGCACAGTTGACCGATAATTTGCATTCAACGCGACGCCAAATTGATGGGGACAAAAAAGGAGCTAATCAACTGACAAAACACGTAGGTGTCGGAATGGATGCAAGAAACTTATGGGGAGGTGAGGGTCCCTGGTCGGCTGAACTTGTCGATTTCAGCATGTATAGCTTAGCAAACGAGTATGCAAATGATAACGATATTTTTAACATTGAAATTTCAAGTTGTAAACATTCCTTAATTCATATAATAGCTGTTAAATATAGTTTAGCGGTCAACACCCAAAAAATATATTGATATTAGGTCTCGTTTCTGCAATACGCCATCAGAGGGAGTCCATCCTGGCAGCGTTAAGATTGATGGGGGTAATAACTTACTTTCCACGTGCTAAAAAGGGTACGGATCCCGCTGTGGGATTCAAACTCGATCCATCCAAACGCTAGCTGAATAAGTTGTTCCTCTCAGTAGTGTAATTTTAATCGAGCGTGCTTCAATGAGGTCTCCGCATCATCTGCATTCACCGCTTGTTGAAAATAGAGCTGAGCCATTCAGATGCAGCCGCGACAATGACGTTGGTTGAATTCCGTGTTCTGCCCCAGAAGCTGGCTAGTCGGTGGCGAAGTAAGGCGGGGAATGAGTGCACCCTCCCTTTGGTGAACATTGTAGAGGCACTGCAGAATCTTGGAAGTTGCAGAAGTTGCCTATAGGCATGATGTTCGGTCTTCACAGGCACTGCAGCGCTTGTAGTGCAGTTTGCTGAGGGGCGCGTTCTTGGATTTGTAGCTCTTACGAGAAACAGAGTGACAGGAATGAGGGAAATGATATATAACTTCCAAAATGTCCTCTTCGTGAAATCATGTCAGAGCTCAGATTCCAGCATTGAAGCACACTGGAGATAATATTGGCATAATCTATCTGATAAAGTTATTAAAGCTTTACGCTTCATTGTAAGATTGATTATTTAAGAAACTTTCAAAAAATTATTGAAACGATCTTCAAAGAATGTGAAAATGTGTTTTGATATAAATTTTAGCTACATCTTATTTGCTTCAGTTGCCTAACATACTATCTTTTAATCATTATTAATTTACTTAACTAACTAACTAACCATCACGCCGTTTCCCCGCAGGTGTAGGCTGTGAGGACGAATCGCCATATAACTCTACATCCATACATCGTCTCATACGTACTCTTCTGTTATTCTGACTCTTCACATGACCCGATTCAAGTATTTGATTTATTTGATCGTGCCATGTCTTTCTCGAGCGTCCTCGACTTCTTCTTGCATTCAATTTCACATCATATATTCTTTTCACATTCATTTCTTTATTCATTCGCTCTACATGCCCAAATCATATAAACGTCCCTTTCTTGATCTTATTCATTACGCTCACATCAGCCTTGAATTCTTTCTGAATATCCACATATTTCATAATGATCTCTTACTTCTCTACTTCTTTGCTATATTTACAAACAAATTTAAATCTACCTTTAGTAAAGCAAGCATAAAGTGTAATTATTAAATGGGGAAAACAGATTTTTAAGTTAAGAACCTCGTAGAATAATAATTTCAATATAATTCGGTTTTTACCGAAATAAGTAATTTAACAGTGTAATTAAATCACGTTAATATGTAATTTCGATGTGATTTAACCGCAGTTTAATAATGGCGTCAAACGCCGAAACAGCTGTCACAAAAATATAAAAATTGAAACTAGCACAACTAAGAAATATTAAATTTGATTGAAATTGAAATGCGTTTCTATAAATTAAACTCAAAAACCATTCAAAAAATATTTTGTTTATATCTTGTTTTATATTTAAAAAAAAGTGTTTACTTGCATATTTTTTCTCCATTGTATTTTGTATGATCTTATATGTATATATTTACTCAATGGAATATATGAAAATACCTTATCTTTCTTACTTTCCGAAATAAAAATATTATTATTAACTAGTAGGTCATCATGCATCGATTGTGGAAATGAATACCAGTTCAATATTGCAAAGCAAAATATAAACATCCACGATATTCTTACCATGGCCGGTGGTGTTTTGCAAAATCTTGTATTTGTCCTGCATTACTATATGGTTTTCTATACAGTTCAATTATCTCAGATGACATACAAATAAACGATGTGTTCCATCGGGTTCCAGGGGCGCACTTTTGTTTTGGTAAATGTTTTGTTGGGTCGTGTTTAATCACTTCCTACATGCTATTTCATATCCACCCCTGCGTTCGCATACACACTCTTACACAGATAGTTGGAATAAAACAAAATCACACCACGCACGAGTTTCACTTTCCCTGATTAAGAGGCCTAAGTCACCACGAGTTCTCAGAAAGTTTTGGGGAAAGAATGCAGTGGAGGAAATTATTTAGAAAAAAAAGATTATAAAGTTGGGGTTTTTTATTGTGATATCACACTAGAGCTTCTCTAACCGTATTGCTTAAATCTATAAGAATTATATCGCCACCCAGTTGGTTGGGTTAAGGAAAGGGTGGTAGGAAGGAATTTGTTAATGAGGGTCTTAAAGAAGTTCTGAATAAATGTAGAGGGTTGTGCCACATTTGCTATTTTCTAAAAAAGTTAGAAAAATGACTCTTTCTCATACTGCCAACATCAAAATTGAACGGTTGTTTCACTCTGGACTGTTGTGTTTCAAAAGTTTCTTATTACATTAAATAAGTCACTATTTTAAAATTACCTGTCAAATTTTTAATTTTTTTTTCTATTTCATTTGCTTAATTACACGATAAAATATGTCCGACGGCCTCCGTAGTCGAATGGTAAGACGCTTGACTACGAATCCAGAGGTCGCGGGTTCAAGCTCGGCGTGCGCAAATAAATTTTAATTGATTAATATGAATCATAACAAATTTAATTAATATAAAATTATCCATATTATATTTGTGGCACATTCCAGAGTAGAAGATACTTTAAGTATCGCCCTGGTGAAAGACCACCATTCAGAATAGAAACATCGCTTAAAATGGATTTAGCCGTGTTTGGTGACCAGATCTGAATAGCCAGGTAATTCCCGACTTTACTCTTTCCCATCTCTTTCTTTTCCCCACTACCTTCAGCCTCACAACATACCCCGATTAGGGATGCCATAGTCTCACTGGCTCTAGGCGGTTGGGAGCAGTTGGGATTCTTATGCGGTATTAACTATAAAAAATAAAAAAAATCTCCACACACATGGTAGCCACTTATTTAATTATGCAAGATCTATTTTAATTTATAAACACTACGACTTAAAAATAACCTGACTATATTTGAATTCGTCCTACTTACAATATTATAAGCGGAAAATGTTACTTTTGCAATAATAAATGATTTAGTTAGCATATGATTGAACTCGTGAGTCCTGGGTTGGAATCCGACACATTTGCCCACTTAGTTACTAACCCTTCACGTAACTGCACATAAAATGAATAACCACTACCATTGTTAACCGTTTGCTCAAAATCAAACATAGACTTGTGCGTTCAATCAAACATTCCTTAAAGTTCAAACAAATAAAAATAAATCTGTGATGTTGATTGGCATAACACAGCTCACCAAAAATCACAAAAACATACCCTTTGTACAATCCACCCCCAAATGATCGTTCTGTATTCGAATCCCACATTTTATCATTTAAGCATTCAGCGATTCGAGCGATTCCGACTGTGAACGTTTCGTTTCGGCGTAAATATGAACATTTATTGGTTATGTAAAATCGGGTCAACCCCCTGCGCCCAGCTCCCTGTACCTACGTATGTACTTACTAGTGCCAGTTGTGTTTGACAGATCCAAAAACCTGTGTTAATGTCCGACACTTATATAAATTAATCGCGAATTTGGGCTTGAATCGCTAGAGCTTACAGGGTGCTTAATTGGCTAGCGAATGAAATATGAAGTATTTTTATAAACGGGGAACACTTTTGATCTTTTTTAAAGAATTTACGTATTAGACGAATATTATAAAGTTTATCTTCTTCTAGCGCCCTTTCTTATCGGTAGTTGGCTATCATCGGGGTAATCTTCACCCAGCGGGCTGAAGTCATTTAGTTAGGCGTCTTGTCTGCTATGTGCGAATTTCATAAATCTTTCCCTCGATTATTAATCGGTTAACCTTGTATTATTTTGACGGCCTGCATGGTCGAGTGGTAAGACGCTCGACTACGAAAGCAGAGGCCGCGGGCTCGAACCCGGCGTGCGCAAATAAATTTTATACAATTAATATGTGTCATAACACATTTAATTCATATAAAATAAAATAAAGTATATTTGCGGCACGTTCCAGAGTGGTAGATACTCTATATCGCCCGGATAAAAGACTACCATTGAGAAATGAAACGTTGCTTGAAATGGCTTTAGCCGTGTTTGGTGACCAGATCAAAATATTTAGGTACTTCCCAACCTTCCTATTCCCTCTCTTCTTCCCCTTCCCATTACTTTCAGTCTCACAACATACTCCATTTGGAGATGCCATAGTCTCACTGACTCTAAACGGTTGCGAGCAGTTAGAACTTTTGAGCGGTATTCATTATAAAAAAAATGTACGAATTTCATAAATATTTCCCTTGATTATTGATTGGTTAACCTTGCATTATTTGTCGATCCTCGTAAATCGATTAAGATATTATAAATTTTATCCGTTTTAAAATCTAGTACAATTTGATAGTTTTTGTTATTCGACTAAGAACTCCTAAACTGGCTACCCTTTGCATCTATACTCGTGTAGAATTATTTCAAAGGAATCTGTATTACGTATCTAGATTTCTATGCCGTATAGATAAATAGAAAAAACATAAGAAATATAATTCCGAAAATATTCAGTTCATGATATTAGATAAATGGTGTTTTGAATACAGGGTGACAGCGTATAGCACTCCGAGTATCGCCCTGTTTTTAGGCTTTACGCTTGAAAGTAGATTACATAGATGATGAAAAAGCCATTTTATGGTGAGTATAATTCATCACGAAATAGATTAAAAATACTGCAATTAGCTGGAAATAATTACAAACGACATAACACCGTAAATGATTTCAAATAAGTGCTCCAGTGGCTGATCGAGGAAAAATTGAGCTTTATGTGTAAAAGAGAATTGAAGCATATTGAGAAGATCCGATGATTTGAAACAAATGGCTAGAGAGCAGAATCAATCAGTAGAAAATAACTTCTTATATTATTCTTCCTCTCTTTTTCTAACTCTTGGTCTTTTTAACTTCCTTACAAGTATTAGGTCCGGGCAGTTGGAACTCTTGTGTGATCTTACATTAAACAAATAATTCCTGTTTTAAAACTGTTTGTGAACCAGAATTTTTTTTTTCATTATTAATACTCGTACTTTTGCGATAATATGGGAGTTGAACCTGATCGAACTAAATAATATATGCTTACACCATTGCGCTATGAAGACCAACGTAACAAATATTGTAATGGAGCAAAGTGATGAAATTGTGGAACGAATAACGTTGTTTTTTAATGTTTGTGGCACCTTTTACCCTACAAGGATGTTCTTGACCATCATTTCATTATGAAGAGAGATGGAAGTTCAATTAAAAAGATTGACAACTTTAGATAAGGCTTGATTGAGAATGGGATATTTGTTTAGAAAAGAATAACCAAGAAATGTATATGATCTAAGGTTCTCACTTCTAGACTACAGAAAGCACAAACAATTTTAGGAGTCAATTACGAGTATGTTAATTAAAAAAAAGGTTGGAGGGTGTTTTTGACATAATAATTAAAATTAGTTTTTACCGCGCAAGTGAGTTTTTTCCAAACTTCAGTTGAAAACTCAACAAACACTAATCAAACGATGTTTTTAAAGAGCTGGATTTTTTCCACGTTTGGACCAAAGTTAAAAAGTGGTAATTTTCGAAATGCGATATGGTCAAAGGAAAATTTTCGTAGTTAAAATACATTTATATATTATAGAATTACCGAGTTCTGTTTGAATCGGAGAAGCTTATATTCGTCCAAGGACGTTTTATTAGTAATATAATATTAATCAAATAATATTATAGATAACATAACCGCAGATTACAAAGCAACACGCCCTCTAGCGGCATGATGCGGAAACCGAATATAATTATTTGTGTTACATAATTCTGGTCTGGTTTCGATTTAAGGCCAGCGGGAAAATTAATGAGGTTCTTTGTTCGGGATAAATAATATTACAGACGAATGGAAAAGGTGCGAACGAATTATGCGAGTGTGTGAACAAGGTGAAAAATTGTGTTGATTCAACATTATGTTACGTAAGGAAGAATATTGTATTTATTTTAATAATTATTTCCCATCGACAAAGATTTTTCTCTAACGTTAAAGCATGAGCAAAAAAATATAATTATACGGCAGTTAAATTATTACCAGTTTTTATTACACTTGTTAAAGTTTTTATATTGACTTGTTATGTGAATCGTAAAATTTGTTTAGTAAAACGTTTGATAATTGACATGTTTTATTTTTCTTAAGTATTTTCTATAATGATTTAATAATACCATTTTTTAAAACTTTATTGCACTATTTTTTTTATTTAAAACCTGACCGGCTTCACCTTATGACGGGCATCTTTAGACTGGAAAAATTTTAAGTAAATATATAGCATACGAAAATATACTATTAGTGTCCGGAATGGACGCTTATTGAGTCTCATAGTGAACATCTGTGACTTCAGGTTTTGTTTTATTGCTGACAGAGGTGGCTTTACAATAACATTAAAAGTACATTCGAGTAGTTTTATTATCTTCTGGGAGACGGGTTACACGGGCTGCGTTAGTGTTTTTTTTAAATTATATAATATCTGTAGTTGTCAGCTTTATTTTTAACAGTTCGCTATTTTTGAATTTACTTTTTGATTTTCCCGTCTCTGTTTAATAATGTATTTTATAGAAGGTATATTAAGTAATATACTCGTATAATAGGTCACAAGGTGAAACCTGTGAGGTCCAAAATATTTTTTTTTTTGAAGAATTAGGTAAAAAAAATGGTTTTATTAAAACCATTAAATGGAGTTCCACCACGAATTAACAGTTTCAAAATAGGTTATTTTTCATAATTTTTTTTTTCTTTAATCAGCAATACATATAAAGTATTGGTATTTATAGACTTACCACCACCAGATTAAACAAACCCCGGTGTATTTTGGCTTTGGACTAACTATTTATAAATTGGTTAGTGGCCGAGTGGTTTAAATAATCAGGTTCTAACTCAGGAACCGCGCGTTCAATCCTCTGCTAGCTAAGTCTTCGATAATTGCACATGCAACATTTAAAGCTCATATTTGAATATTTTCAGGCTATTCGGAGCTTGTTGATGTGTCTTTTATTCAGAAAAATAATGTAACATAGTTACACTATGCTAAAAATGTGTATAATTATTAATACATTTGATAATAAACTACCTCTTATTCAATAATCCTATAATAATCTCTTCCAATGAATCATCGAACGAAAATGTTGTAAATTTTGTTGATCCAACAATGTAAAGTATATAAAATTTATCTTACGAAATGTGTTAACAAATAAAAGGTGAAACAGCAATCAGTTATTAGAAATTACAATATAAATCTTTCACCACAAAATTAATTGAATGTCATTTTAATAATAAAAGAGTTTATCGGAAAAATTCAATTGGCATTCAATGATATTGTTAATCTCAACATTACCTATTAGAAATTTCAGCGTAGTATTTATATTTCGTAGTAAATAGAACAAGTAATGAGAAATTATTATTAATGAATATACCTCCATTTGTTTACCGATTGGTTTGTAGATTTATAAACTGTTGTGTGGAATATTATTCAACGTCTTCGGGCGGTTTACAAACAAAATTAATTTGATGTAAATTCAGAAAACTTGTTTGAACAGTGAAAATATATTTAAATTGTTTTTTTCTTACATTAATTCCCTGGAGGAAATAATTTCTCTCAGGGCCAATGTCATCTTTAAGGATACTGTGTGGAAGGTTTTTTAAAAACTAACTATCAAACCATCACACCGTTTCTCCGCAGGGGTAGGCAGAGAGGACGGACCGTCACATAACTCTGGCTTAGCACACACTCCTTGCTTCATTTACATTCCTCCGTCATCTCAAACATAATTTTCTGTTATTCTGACTCTTCAAATGACCATACTCAAATGTTTGATTTACGTGAGCGTGCCATATCTTACCCGGGCGTTCTTGACTTATTTTTCCATTCACTTTCTCATCGTATGGTTTTTTCACACTCCTTTCTTCTTTTATTCGCTCTGCATGCCCAAACCATTTAAGCGTCCCTTTGTCGATCCCATTCATTACGCTTAGATCAGTTTTGTATTGTTTCGAGATATCCACATTTTTAACACAGTCATACATGGTTTTACCGCATATACGCCTCAAGGATCTCATTTCTACAGCGTTGAGTCTATTTTCATCCTTTTTTGCTAGTTCCATGCCTTATTGCCATACATAAGGGTAGGTATAAGCACTCTAATGTGAACTGCTAGCTTTGCTTCTTTGGTCTTTTTTTTTATTTGCGCCAATAGCGTTCAGTTCAGAGTTTCTTGCATTTACCTTCTTTCAATATCCTTATCAGCCTTTCCGTCTCTCGTAAACATACCAAACTCATCCACTTTACACAAATAATACACAAACTCATCCACTTTTTCCAAGTATGTATCATTCACAATTAAATTGCACTCTGTTCTCGTCGTATTCTCTATTTCAAATTTCAGTTTTTTTTTTCATAAGGTTTATATAACTTCTGCATTTTATTTCAATTATTTTTTCATCTTTACTCTGGGTTGTTTCAAGACGGTCTAAGGAGCGGAAGCGGAAAATTACCAAGCACTTAGGCAGGTAGGTAATTCATCAAGATATCAGATGACAATTAGAGAAGATTTGCGTCACAGAGCTGCGAACAAATTGGATGACGTATGATTGATGCCAGGGCCGCTGGGTGACACTGTCAACTGTCGTCCGTCGTCTGTGCTTATCCCTTTGTTTGCAATTCTAAGTGATTGAGACGACTACTTAGTTGCATACACTATTCAGAGTATAATCGCGATCATTAAAAAAGGTGTTACAGCATAAATTAAATTGGAGTCTAATGGTGCATGGTGCTATTTTTTTAAGAAAGGCAAATATTGAGGTGTATGATGTTATAGCCTTCTTGTATCTACATTCCGTGCAGTTAAATACACCAGCCACCTCTGCATATGTATTACCAACTACGTGCAATCTAGGTACAAGCGAGTATCTGAAAGACTCAGTCCTGATGTTATTGCTACAACCTTGAAGTAACAATATATGGAGGGATAGCTAATTTGTTTTACCCAACCCATCCGAAATTGTAATAAATCACTTTTTCCGAGTTTTTACATCGTACACCATGAGAGAGAAAGAGACAACAAATTTCTTGGAACGCTTCTATATACTGTCGTAATGATCTTAAGCTGGGTATTTTCGCTGGTTAACGGCGGAACTCCGCCCACATTTTTTATTTTGCCACTAAACTTGACACAACTAAACGGTTTTTTAGGTTAGATGCTATATTTTTGTTGATAAAAATACTGTGAAAAAGTGGCTATACGAATACACAAAAACATTATGTCGATATGTGATATGAATGGATATATAAATACCGTAGCCTTAGTCTTAGCCACGCCCATTTGCGCCGAGTCATGTTAAAATCATCAAAAACGAGTCCAAAACTGACTTCACTGCCTTGGCTTGGGCTACCTCTTGTATACTCTAAGGCTACAACTATGTTAGAACTAATAACTTATTATAACAACAAAAACAATATATCGTTTAGAAATACAAACATAAATATAATAGTTCAGAAATTCGGTTTAAAAGTGCAGTAATAAAGTTAGTAAATACCAAAACACCAGAATATTTAAGAAGGAAATAGTGAAAGTACTAACAACAATAATAACAAGTTGAAATGAAACGAAAAATTGGAATTCAAAAACGAGACTCCCCGTTCAGTCTCCGCGTGAAGTGAGCTTATGACATTTATTATTTTACTTGAAAAATTTGTACGTGCCAAGAATAACACATTCCCAACGACACCAAGACTGAAGACTGGGCGTAAGAACCGGAAAGAGTAAACATTGTTATTTTCACCACAGATTTTATTTACTTTACGAAATATTTATACAATTGTCCCCAGTTTGCGAACAGAGATGTCGCTATTTTATTATGAATAAAAAATGGTAGCTACGGGATAAAACCACGCTCAGTAGATTTATGTTAGCTGGAATAATGTTGTATTTAAACCTTTGCGGATAGTGGGTACAATCGTTGAGGTTGGGTTCTTAAATTCATGGGCTCGATTTATTAAAAAAAATACTAGCTTCAGCACCCGGCTTCGCCCGAGATTTCGAAAGGTTTTTGATTTAGAGCGGGATTAACATTCTGACGGCCTACGTCGTCGAGTGGTTAGACGGTCCACTACGAATACAAAAGTCACGAGTTTGAATCCCAGCATACCCATAGTAATTAAATTCAATGAAATTTAATTTATATGTGTTATATCACATTTAATTCATATAAAATAACATAAAGTTTATTTGCTACACGTTCCAGAGTAATAGATATTCTAAGTATCGGCCTGGTGAAAGACCACCATTCAGAATCGAAACGTTGCTTAAAATGGCTTTAGCCATGTTTGGTGACCAGATCTAAATAGCCAGGTTCTTCTCAACCTTCATCTTCACTATCTCATTCTCCTCCCTACTACTTCCAACTTCACAAAACACCCCAATTTGGGAAACCATAGATTCACTGGCGCCAGACGGTTAGGAGCAGTTGGGACCTTGGAGTAACAATGTATGGAGAGAGAGCTAATTATTTTTACCCAACCTATACAAACTTGCGATAAATCACTTTCTCCGGGTTTTTATGACGTACACCATGAGAGAGAAAGAGACAACAAATATAATACCCCGCTTCTATGTACTGTCACAGATCTTGGGCTCCTGGGTCACCGTGGGACTCCGCCCACATTTTTTATTATGTCACTAAACTTGACACAACTAAACGGTTTTTTAGGTTATTTTTGTTTGCTATATTTTTGTGGGTAAAAATATTGTGAAAAAGTGGTTATACGAATAAACAAAAACATTATGTTGATATGTGTCATGAATGGATTTATAAATACCCTAACCTTAGTCTTAGCCACGCCCAGGTCCGCCGAGTCCGGAAAAAATCACTAAAACCTGACTACACTGCCTTGGATGGGAACCACTCTACTCGTGTACTTTAAGGTTGGAACTCTTGTACGGCATTCACTATTAATAAAAAATACAAATAAAACATACTAGTACATAGGAATTTGCATGGTGGTCATGAGTATATGCTAAGACAGGCTTTTGAGGCGTTACATCCTTTTCTTCTATGGGAAAATAGCGTACTGGTTGGTTAGTTTGATAAAAAAAAATCACGTACCTAGTGATTTTTTACCTATTAAAAAAATTGTTACCAGAATTTTAAATGATCTGTCTGTGGAAGATTGCTACATCATAAAAACGAGTTATTGGGTAGTTACAAACCGTATCGTTTTTATCTCTCTGTGATTCAATTTATTTTATCAGTCACAATCTATTCAAAGCTGAATAAAAGCCTCCCAATTTCCCAAGCATCATCGATTATCCTCGCTAAATACAGATTCGGGTGCAACATTTCAACTGAGTGTCGATGCGAATGAATATAAAAGATATGCTTTATTTATTCTTGTAACTAGTTGTTACCCGTGAAAGATTACGGGATGTAACTTGACTTGCCAAGAAAAAATATAAGTAGCTTTAATCCACTCATTTCAAATATAGAATAGCGTCGACCTTATAGGTAGATAGTTTATTAGGTAGGTAGTAAAATAAAAATAAAAATAAAATAGGTAGGTAGTAAAAAAAAAAAAGTAAGACTCAGCCAAATTTTAAGTTATTACAATATGGTGATTGTGTCCTACCAGAAGTGACCTGCCAGGTAAGTATGTTGCTGTATATTTATATAGACTAAAAATTAATATTAAGTAGAAATTAAGATTTGTACAGCGCCCTAGAGGTGATTTTTCACAAAAAACGTCGCTATACAAATTATCCAAATATTATTATTTTACATGTTTATCTGAAATACTCGGTCCTGATATTATTTTTACAACTAAATAGAATAGAAAATATAATATTCCCGTATTATTGTAGTCTGCATTCTACTATATACAAAAAAGAGCAAAACAACAACAAAAACAAAAACAATCATTATCAAGTCACTGTGGGGAAATGGACCACAGCGGACAAAATATGAACAGAATCCAACCAGTGATAAGAATAAGGATGGTGTAAAAGGCAACACTTGATCCAGGTATAGGTAACTCAACCATAGTTGAAACAAACAATATATGCTTAGCGTTGGGTGTATTGTGTATCGGTTTACGCTCCAGTGGCGATGTATTTACAATACGTCATAAAGTCTGTTTTGTTTACGCATACTTATTGTCACCAGTCAAAAAAGGACTGCAAGTGTTTACGATGATTCTTCTAGTATATTGAAAGGGCACTCAGAGCGTGTATTATTCATGCCAATTCGACCGGGTGCCGTTGAAAATAATATTATAATCTGTTTTGATTAATAATTAGCATCCATGGTCGTGCTCGAAAATGTCCTAACTCGGGGAATACTACGAATTACTGGATACCTTGCTTATTTTTTTTTTAATACTAGTTTGAATTCAGTTCTTTATTAAGAACTGTATTTAAAAAACATTCAGTATTTTAATAGCAATGAAATAAAACAACATATATGTGTATCTTTTTATATAACAGACTTAAACACGTTTTGGCTTCGATCTCTTCTTCAGTGTAAAATAATCAGTTGTTGTTTTTTAAAAAAAATAACCTTTAAACAGAACACGCTGTACGTAAGCTAAGTATATGTGTGAGTACTGTTTCGTCCTCAACTCTGATTGACAGACCTATACCACAGCCTTGAAGGAACAATATATGGAGGGATAGCTAATTTGTTTTACCCAACCCATCCGAAATTGTAATAAATCACTGTTTCCGTGTTTTTACATCGTACACCATGAGAGAGAAAGAGACAACAAATTTCTTGGACGGCTTCTATATACTGTCGTAATGTTCTTAAGCTGGTTATTTTCGCTGGTTAACGGCAGGACTCCGCCCACATTTTATATTTTGCCACTAAACTTGACACAACTAAACGGTTTTTTAGGTTAGATGCTATATTTTTGTTGATAAAAATACTGTGAAAAAGTGGCTATACGAATACACAAAAACATTATGTCGATATGTGATATGAATGGATGTATAAATACCGTAGCCTTGGTCTTAGCCACGCCCATTTGCGCCGAGTCATGTTAAAATCATCAAAAACAAGTCCAATACTGACTTCACTGGCTTTGGCTTGGGCTACCTCTTGTATACTCTAAGACCACAGCGATTGATTCACGTCTTGAAGTTAGAATATATATGGAGAGAGAGCTAGAGATGTTTACCCAACCAATAGAAATTTGCGATAAATGACTTTCTCCGGGTTTTTACATCGTATACCATGAGAGAGAAAGCGACAAGAAAAGTCTTCACCAAATATTTCAGCACTTCTAAGTAAGTTAGAATGTTCTCCGTTCGCGCTAACTTCACATCATCGAGTCGCACAAATTACGTCAATGGATTTTGTGGTTGATTCCTATATTTGTGGTGATTAAAAAACTTGCAGTGGTTTAACAAATAAATCAAACATGATGGTGATATGTACCAAGCGTGGATGTTTAAATAAGACAAAAAAAGATTATAAAACATCACCTTTCAGAGGTATTTGAACAGTTTTATATATTTATGATCGAACATAAGAATTTTTACATTTTTAAAGATATAAATACATAAAATTTAAAAAAGGCTTCCATCATATTTTAAGCAAGCCTTCTGTTATTAGTGTTTGTGTGATATTTTGACTTTAAAAATCATTTTAATGGTGTGTTGATATTGTTTTGTTCAATGTGTTCAAATATGTTTATTAAAAGTGTCAGAATTTCATGTGGGCGGTAACTAATAAGCTATTCGACATCCTTTAATATATCTTTGTCTCTATCAATCGAGTCAGCATAAAGTCAACAATACTGACTACACTGTTTTGTAAGGTACCTCACCATGTGTATTCTTATTCCAAGGTTCAAGTCCTTTCGGTGCTCAGAGTCTAGCTACAATACGAAACCAAATAATGTTTGAGAATTAAATGATTTATCATAATATGTAATTTTGTGCTCATTGAGATCACGCAAATAACGCTAACCTCACGTAGAAAGAATATCCCATGGCCTATAGATATTTGATGGCAATCTGCATGGCTGAATGAATGCAGCCAATTTATTGGCGACCCCTGTCGACCCACCTCCGCCTCGGGGCTGTCGTCAATTCGCAGGGCGCAATCATTGAAGAAAGGGTTGATTCGTTCGCCAAATGACAGGGGTGCTCGGTGGCGTTCTAAGGAATAAATTAAGCTCCGCCAAGGGATGGGAAACGAATTGAAGAAGGGACGTGTTGCCAACTGCTGAGGGTGCGCGGTGTTCGTGTTCGAGTCTTTTTAAGAGTTTAGTTGTAACTCGCAAACCGTACAGTAAAAAAAAAACAACTCCATGTGAATAATGATGTAAATAATAATTGACTGATTTCTATAACGCCGTTTTCGTGAAAGAAATATCACCTCAAAGGCGCTACTAGTGTAGTCAAAACTAGTGAAATATGCTATGCCGCGGTTATAAAGGAAGGACTCCGTGGTCGAGTGGGAAGACGATCGACTTCAAATCCAGAGATAGCGGGTTCAAACCCGGCGTGCGCAAATAAATTTTGTTCAATTAATATGTGTCATAAAACATTTAATTCACATATAAAATAATAAGTGAATAAGCGGCACGTTCTAGAGTTGTAGATACTCCAAGTATTGCCTTGGTGAAAGAACACCATCGGTAATTGAAACGTTGTTTGAAATGGCTTTAGCCGTGTTTGTTGACCAGATCTGAATGACCAGGTACTTTCCGATTTTCCTCTTCTCATCTCTTTCTCCTCCCCACTACTTTTAACCTCACAACATACCCCAATTAGGGATTCCATAGTCCCACTGGCTCTAGACGTTTGGAAGCAGTCGGGTCTCTTGTACGGTAATAACTATAAAAAAAGAAAAGTTGTTAAAGATAAATTATCCACATTATCTCATAAGTGGCTGAGCGGTTGAAATCCTTGATTCCTAAACCTAAGGTGGCGGGGTTTTGCTATTTTACATACAATTAACACAATATATTTGCAGCACGTTAACGAGTGTAAGGTAGACCCTGTTGCTATGGCCCCTATGAAATATTATTATTCAGAATCAAAAAGTCGCTCGAAATGGTTTTAACTGTGTTTAGTGATTTCACATTTCTTTCCCTTTCCAACTGCTCTCAGAATCACAACATATCAAATCCCAATGTTTCCGGCAGTCGGTATTCCTGTGCGGTAAACACATGCTAAACCCGAGGGAAAATATATTTACAAAAAACGTTACATCCGGTTTTTTCTTAATTTATTTTAGTCTTAATTCACCGTTGAAATATTTCCTATTGAAAACAATAAATCTCGGACAAAAGCAAAAAAAAACCATTCTCATATTTATTCTAACCGAGGAAAGCTGCAAAAAGGACATTCGAAAAGCATCAAAGCTTTGTTTTAAAACCAAATCACAATTGCAATTGTCTTCACAGACTTTTCTGAACGTAGTGTTGGAGATAAGATGAAAAAAAGAGTCGTGTGTGAGCCAGGCATTATATAAAACTAGAAGATGAAGTACGATAGTCAGTAACAATGTGTGTTCATTCAACTATAAGATTACTACATTACAGTTTTCGAGTGGCAAGATGAATTAATTCAAAGGTAATTTTACGTAAGTGAAAGTGAAGCTAATTACGATCAGTCATTGTTTTTTTTTTGTCTTATCAGAAGTTGACTATCATCAGGGCAATCTTTCGTCTGCAGGCTGCAGCCTGAAACATTTTTGCGGAACTACACTCGTACCAGTCAACTAGATGACGAAGCCAAGTAATTTACTGTTGGATCAAGCTGCTTGGTAAACGATAAAGATATTTTAACTCGCGTAATTAGCATCAAAGATGATACGATACTGAATAAAACATCTACAGATAAATATTATTTACTGATAATTTAGCAATGTTTAAAAACCGTATAATTTAAAAATTGTATAAATTAAAAAGTCTAAATGCATTTTTGTGGTTTGTCCCATTGTACTGTAATGGAATTTGGTATCTGTTTTCCAATTGATAAAAAAAAAAAGAATTTGACATCTAAAACACATGTGAAATTATTGGCTGCGTTTAAATTTAATGCTTGCAAGTATTCAAAAGCATTTAATTTTACTATCCCAAAGAAAAAAAATCACACACTTTTTCACTCCAAGTTAAGATTAGATTTCCCAAAATTTTATTATATTTTCGAAAAAGCAATAAAAACTTATGGAATTATAAAAACGACGCTTAATTTTTACGGTCAGTAAAAATACCTTAAAGAAATTTGCACAGCTATGACTATATAAAAGTATTAAAAAATTGTAAGATAATATAAAAGAGTTACGCCTAAATTAATTTATACAATTAAATTTATTTGATACACTGATATGCCATGTTACACGTATCCTCGACGAATAGGCAAAATGGATGAAGTGCCATTTTGGGAAGTATACACCAGAGCACTTACTATTTTACAATAAAATTCATAAGTTTTCAGTACCTGGTTGGATTTTGAAACAAAATGTTCACTCGAATATCTCAATGCTCTCGCTAAGTTACCTGAAGCGACCTACAGTTTAAAAAAGTCGTAAGTTTGTGTCACTCAAGACTTCTCCTAAACGGTAAATATATTTAAAATGGCTGAAGACCTAAATAAGTCTTCAGAAACAAACGAGAGTCAGAGCATTCGAACAGAAAAAAAAACTGATCAAAACTGCATATTTAACTCATTTTTGACCAAAGTGTCGCTTAAACCCATTTGCTACTCCGGTAACGATATATTAATTAAGATTTAATCTGCTTATTTAAAGTTAGGTGCAAAGACATCTAAGAAGGATGCAATAAACTTTTAACTCAACATCAACTTGGCTGAAAGAGTATATATTATATTAAGTGATTAATAAACATTGTATATATGGTATGTCAATTCTCAGGATTCATATCGAGAACAATTCCACAATTTGGTCTGCAAATTATGATGTCCATTCACACACGGTTGAAACAATCGAGCATAAATTCTTAAGATACGTAAATTTTAGAATCAGTAATACTAGGTATTTATTAAATTCAATAAAATTGAACGTAGAATTTTTCGTGATTTAAGGTGGTTGTTTGAAATTATTAATTCAATATTTTATACCCCTGAATTGTTATACTCGTATTTAATTGTATTTTAAGTTTCTGGCTGGACAGTTAAAAGACAGTACCTACCGTATAATTGTGAAATCTATTTCAACCTCACAATTTTACACTCCTATCCGACGAATTCAACATCTGGGATACAAATACTACGATGCTGTTGATATATTTAGTACGTCAATATCACAGTATAGGCATATCTTAGTACAGTTTTTTTTTCATCTAGTAGAGCTAATTTATTTGATGTAATTATTTGACTCTGGATGTACCTGCTATTCAATACATTTTTTCTTTCTTGTGCAATATTTTTACACTGTTGTGAGTATATTCTTTAAAAAAAATGTTATTCTTTAAAAAAAATGTTATTATATGTGTAAAAGCCTTTAACGGGCGTAAATAAGCAAACAAACTCAACAAATTCTCTCTATTGGTGAATGTTAGGAATCAGACCGGCAAATTATTATGTTTAAAATGGTGTTAGTAACTAACTAACTAAACTAACCATCACGTCGTTTTCCGCAGAGGTAGGCAGAGAGGACAGACTACCATACAACTCTGTCTTGGCACACACTTCTTGCTTCGTTCACATTCATACATCGTCTCATACATACTCTTCTGTTATTCTGACTCTTCACGTGGCCCGATTCAAGTATTTGATTCACTAGATCGTGCCATGTCTTCCTCGGGCGTCCCCGACTTCTTCTTCCATTAACTCCCGCACCATATATTCTTTTCACACATCTTCCTTCGTTAATTTGCTCTACATGCCCAAACCATCTAAGCGTCCCTTTCTTGATCCTATGTATTAAGCTTACATCAGTCTTGCATTCTCAGGGATCTCATTTCTACAGCATTCAGTCTACTGAACGTGTTACTAGAAGGTTATATAATATATTTAGAAAAGTGTCAAAAGAAACGTGTTCTCAAAAGTGCATTGATCACAAGGGCCAGGCCAGTCTACGGTCTTTTCAACATTTGAAGTGTTTTTCCGCTGTTCTCTTTTTTTAATCTTTTATTTTCTTCCTCACTGCGAGCGTTCCAAATGTCGTCCTAATGAAGCTTTTACTAGATAAGTTTGTCCGTAAAAAGTTTCAATGTGAGTGGAAAGCGGCGGAAAAGCGATGGAGCTTTTGTGGAGCTTTTGAGAATGTGTTGAATGTTCGGTTTTGTGGTTCACAATGTTACGAGCGCGTTGTCGCGCTGAATTCTACACAAAAATGTATGGAACTCGAAAGGTTACCTTTACAAGTTAGCTTTTCAGCTGAAAATATCAGGTTACAAAGTTGTTATAATTTTTGGGTGAGTTTGAAGCGTAAATAATGAAATATTTTCGTTTTATAATAAGCTAAAGGTAAAGTGTTCTATTCAGGGTCTAAAGTGGAACTTTTTCACGTAACAAAGTGATAATATACTCGATGTTTGAAAATCAATTCAACAAACTTTGTGAACTGGTCACACCGCAATACTTCAGAGGGTGTTTATTGTTCGTGATAAAAAAACAAATCATTTGTATTTTTTGTTTCAATAATGTTCGTTTAGGCGAGGCATTTTCTTGCAAATATTATTGATTTATTTTAATATTAACGTGTCCCATTTAAAAAAATATATAAAACACGATATGATTTAAAAAAAGCAACAGAGAAAAAACGGCACAAAAATAATATTTTTTATGAAGCGATGACAAAAATAAACATTTGATAAACATTCAAGTCAAAGCCTGAACAAGGCTTAGGTAGAGTTGATGATATTAGACATAATACATTGTATTGGTGCGCGAAAAATTAGTAAAGTTAGCCTCACATTGCTATTACATTTTTGAAATGGTAGATACACTAAGTATCGCCCTGGTGAAAGACTACGATTCAGAATAGAAAAGTTGCTTGAAATAGATTTAGCCGTGTTTTGTGACCAGATCTGAGTAGCCTGGTTCTTTTCCAACCTTCCTCTTCTCCATCTCCTCTCCTCCCCACTACCTTTATCGTCACAACATATCCCAATTGGGAATGCCGTAGTCTCACTGGCTCCAGATAGTTGGGAACAGTGGATAATGTTGTGCGGTATTAACTATAAAAAACATAGTCTAATAAAAAAGCACATACAATCGCCAGGTTCGATAAACTTTCCTAAGATTTTTTTTGCTGTTTCACTTTAAATACCGTTGAATATAGATATAAATCTGCTCTCGATATTATCCTTTTTATTTAGCGTAGTTTGTAATGTAAAAAGGAAATCAAATCCTCGAAGAGTCGAAAATTATTATCATTCCAATCTCCTGTTACGTTGATTAGGGTTCAATTGGACATGATTAAGGATTCTCATGATCAAAAGAAATAAAATGGTTGATTTTTGAGGTAATTAGCTGTGTCACGCTTTTTGCTCCTTTAGTCTGCGCTTAAAGCTGAAATGTAAAAAAAGAGCAATAAAAAAATAACACATACATAATATTAAATGTAGCAATGACAAAAATATATTAAATATACGTAAGAAAGAACAATTGAATAATTAATTATGAAGTGTTTTCATTAATATTTTCGTTAAATAACCTTGCTGAACCTAGACGTGTTTAATCAAATTATAATTTTGATGAAATTACAGTTTTTCAGTTCGATAAATAAATCAGGCGAGTCGACAAATCTGCAGAGATATATTTGAAAAGCGGGAAAAATTATCGATACCATCTAGCGGTAGTAAAGTAATTAAACAATAATTTGCTGTTCCTCAATCATCATCACTCTATTAATTATGGGTATCATTCTCCACTGTCCAGAATGTCGAGACTTGTTAACTCAAGACATGGTATTGAATTTTTGGTAGCAGTCTAAATGATTTTTGACATTCTTTACGACTCTACCAAAACTTTGACTTGACCTTGGCTTTGATTTTAATGTTCTTTCTTATGTATATTTTGTCCTATTTTTGTCATTGCTTCATTAAATATTATGTATGTGCTGTTCTTTCTCTGTTGCTTTTTTTCCCATTTCGTGTTTTGTATTTTTTTGTAATTGGACAATAGTCCGTTAATTTATAAATAAATCGTATCACTTGCAGATCGACGCTATGGACCAGTGGTTAGAGCAGAAGCAAAGATTAAAAAAAATGAAAAAAAAAACAACTTTGTAAAAAACCACAGATTTTATTTTAATTTTTATAACCAACCGGCTTTGCTTAGCCTAATCATCACCAGGGTACGAAATGAAACAAAACAAAAAAAACATCGTTTTTATATTTCACTTTTAGATAGAATTTGTTTGGTATAATTTAAAAAATATATATTTGTAGTAGTGTTCTACTTAAGTACCTACCTTATTCGCACAAAGCACTCCAAAATGATGCTTCTAATTTGCTTCGAATGAATAAATAAAAAAACAAATTCATTTGTTTGTGTGTAAAAATGTTTTTTTTTTTATTAGATAAAACAGAAAAATCAAACAAACAATTGCCTCCTTTCATTAATTAAGCAGATTACACATGCACGACTCTCTTCTCCACACTGGACCAATTATTATTTTCAATTAGGTTTCACCCCGCCAGGGATCTGAATGTATTACCCCTGGGTCCCTCCATTGGCGGGCACGGGAAACGTAGGCCAGTGATAGGCAACTGGGTGATTGTGAGCGCTAACAACTCATTATGCAGGTTACCCCTTTTTATCTTTTTTGACGTCTTTATAAAAATATTATTCTTTTATTTGTTTTACGATTTATTCTTTCTGGAACGAGTTTTTTTTAACTTCCTGGAAATAATATATAAAATTTTTTTTGTGCTATGTTATCATTTTAATGAATGAATTGTAGTTTTTCAACAGAGCAACACTAAAAGTATTTCTTTAAAAAATAAGTTTTTTATTTGGTCCTTTGCCATGGATGTTGCCAGTTAATCATAATTCATTTTTTAAATAATCGCATCTCCCATTAATTGATTATTTAATGAAAACGAAGTTATAACTTTGTAGAAGACCACATATTTATTTTCATTTTTATGACTGAACGGTTCCGCTTAGCTTATCCATTATCAAAGTACAAAAATAAACTAAACAAAAAATACAAAGTTTGCAGTTTTATATACATACAGAGGGAGTACACAGTATAAAATTAAATAAAATAACAGTGAGAAAACAAGAGAATAACGTTTAAAATTATAACAAAATAACAGAGAGATAGATACTATGAAATGAAAAAGGCAAAATGTCAACTGATTCTTTGTTACGCCTGCGTTTGGTAATCAATGCTCGTTTCCCGGACAGATTGCTTTACACAAAGCTTTCTGTATATTTAATAATTTACAAAATAACAACATGTTTTTCAGTGTAAATTGCAATGTAAAACACTTACTTCATATAAGCTTTATCTTTACTTCTCACAATATAACAACATCACTTAACACACTTGCAATCAAAATAAATATTATTATCCATAAATGTTGATTAAAGTTAGTAATTCTATATCGTGCTTTAATTGGAGGGTGAATTTTATTTCCTTTCTTCATTTCAATTCTACAAATGACTTCTCGCATGACAATTTGCATTCGCTTAGAGAATCATATAGAGTAACTGTTTTTGAAATTGACTTGTTTGACGTGTTTAATAAATCCTTTAACGAGGGCCGCTACAAATTCCATTTTCCAAATTCGATTTTACAACGATTTGACACAGTGTCGTCTAAAAGAAAAAATACGCACCGTCCAAAACCAAAATACGAACATAAATAAATAAACAAGTTATATATATATATGAAGAACAATTTTCTCGGTTTACCCGCGTAACGTAATCCTTAAAAGGACTTTTTAACTCCTGACGTTTCGGACAGATCACACTGTCCATCTTCAGAGGCCTTATGTCTTGAGTTTCTGTCTCAAACTGATAGCTTTCGCACGTCTGTTTGGTCCAGAAGCTAAAACTTAAGTTATTACTTGTTAAGGCTATGTATATATATATATATATAAACATAGCCTGTTCAAAAGAAAAGGTGAATTTTAAATTTTCGCGGGCTGTGTACGAGTATGTCCAATACTATATTATAAATATATAAATATATACTCGTAAGTTAATAATAAACCTTAGTTTTAATATTATGTTAATTATGCTGTAAAGCGCCTTTGAGGTGATATTTCTGTCACAAAAGCGGCGCCATATAAATCAGCCAATTATTATTATTATTATTCATACAGCCTCCGTGCAGTTTGGACTTGTTTATTCATCATAAAAACAATAAAAAACGTGTTAACGACGTACTTTAACCAAGCCGACAATCACATTTTACCCCCCTCCCTTCCAAGATTTAATATTTATCGTCAATGTTGGAAATGACATTATTAAAACCCGAAAGATAGGTGCGATCCGCCATAAACCGAGATATCAATAATGAAACTAAATACCAACACCGATCATCCTGAAAATAATAATCTCACCGTCATTAAAGCTATCGCCCGAGATGGAAATGCCCGTAATAAACCACGGAGAGAATAAATAAATAAATAAAAATAAAACTGAAAAAAAGTAAACGGCAATTCATCCGGTCGTAACTTGGCCTATCGGCGAGTAAGGGCGGGCTGTCAGACCTGGACACGAGACTCAGAAAGAGAATGGATGACCTGAATTTACAAAAAAATACGAGTAAAAAAATCAAATTAAAAAAGAAATCTAAAACAAAACCTATTCTCTTGCTGATGCAACAAAACTTTGTAAAAAGGCCTTCAATATAAATATGTTTTTTAAAAATAAAATCATCACTTATAACTCTGTTCTCACTCTTATGGAATTACTCGATGGATTCATTTATCTGATCTGTAATTTGAAATATCGACGCCAGAAAGGCAAAAGTGCTGAAACGCCATTTTGGGAAGTTTACACTAGAACACAAATTCAAATAAAAAGATTAAAAAAAAGTCCCAAACCATTTTTCTTGAGTCACGCCTTCTACCAAATGGTACACATATTTTAGATGGCTGAAAGGCCACACAAGTTTTAAAAATCAAACTAGAGTGAAAGCACTTCACGTTGAAAAAAAAAACGATCAAATCTGCATATTTAACTGATTTTCCAAAAAAGTGTCGCTTAAACCCCTTTACCTTTTAAGCGTCAAAATGAAAATGCAAAAAAAAAAGTGTTTTAAAAAACACTATTAAAGAAATATTTATTTTGACGCGTAGTAACTTTTAAATTAATCAAAACTGACACATCAACTTATGTTACCACATTTTAAGGAAAGTTTCCAATACTCAGAGAGAAACAAGTTTTCTTTTTTTTTTATCTAGTGCGTTTTCATAATTTTTAACCATCAATTAATTTCCTTTATATCGGCCAAACGATATGTTCAGGGTATTTTAAAGATGCGTTTAAACACCAACAAATCAGAAACGTACTTTTTCATAAGAGAAAAGAAAAAAATATTATTACCTACCATTCTAATTCGTTAATTAAGTTTTGTGTCATAGTGGCTACTCAATTTACTCATGTTAATGCGAACCCAGATTATTGAGAAGAAACCTATTTTTTGCTAACCAATGTTCGTTATTTGAAAAATGAATCCACTCACTAACCATCACATCCTTTACCTGATTAGGTATACAGTCCTTATAACATCTTGTTATACACAATCTTCTGTTATACTTACTATTGGAAAAACACAACTTAAGTATTTAATGTCAAAATATATTCACAGAATACCCCCACATCTTTTTCAATTTAATTACATGTGAAAAGTTGGTGCTTAAAAAAAAATTACCGATAATTTTTATAGGTATCATTTGATTTTTTTGTTCCCCATTGCGTGTCATCCCTAGCTTACAATCCCTGCGAAACTGAAGGACCATAAAACATTGGAATACGAACTGGATTCAGCAGAGGAAGCCGAGCCGAAACATGGAAAATGAAACAAAGAAATAGGGGCTGGAATAAAACATACCCCTGGGACGGGCGGGGCGCGATGGACAGCGAGGTGATGCGAAATAATTTTATTTTATTTAAAAAACAAAAATGTTGTCTAAAACCCCTTTCTCAATAAGTTCTGGCGGTTTGTGACGAAGCCACCAGTGAAAAAAATTAGAGTAAAAAGTGAGACCAATTGATGGATAGATTTTGATGAAAATTATAGATTTTTTGAAAGCAAATAAGTTATAAGAGGTACGAGTAAATAATAGTTAAAACGTGATATTTGCAAAGTATTTACAATTCAAACATAAATCAAACATATTTATACAGAAAACGCCTAACACACAAGTTTCCAGAATCGAGTTTTACAAGTTTTCTTTTAGATAAATAGGAGATTTATATCTGCTGAAAATATCCAAGCTCCTAATGCAACGCACAATGCAGATATTTGACTTAAATTAAAGTTTAAAAACATTACACAATGAAGGATAACATAAGAAAATCATATTTTTTTTATAAATACATCGATAGATTATAAATTATCTATTTATAGCAATACTCACGAAGAAAAAAACATATTCACGTTACAAATGCCGATTAGGCTTTTTTATTGTAATTTTTTTCCAAACGCCTTTTTCTCGTTTTCTTATTTTTTGGGTTGGATGCTTTCTTTATAATTACGTCCAATTACATATTGTATGTTATTTTAATACAATTCAACCATTCAGAATCAAAACGTTGAATGCAATGGCTTTATACGTGTTTGGTGACCAGATCTGATTAGCCAGGTACTACCCAAGCCGAACTTTTCCCATCTCTTACTCCTCCGCACTAGCTGCAGCTTTACAACATACCCCGATTGCAGATGCCATAGTACCACTGGCTTCAGATAGTTGGGAGCAGTTGGGTCTCTTGTGCGGTATTCACTATAAAAATAAAACATTAATTTTACTTTTGTTATGCGAATTTCGCAAAAGAGACCAAGCTGCCCGGAAGTCGAAGACAGTGGGAAAAGAAACATATGTAAAAGAGAAAATTTGGGAAGTACCTGGATATTCAGATCTGGTCACGAAACATGGCTTAAGCTATTTTAAACAACTTTCGCTGCCAAATGGAGCTCTTACAACACGGCGATACTGAGACTGTCTACCATTCCATAACTGAAAAGAGATTTGGCTTTTGAACATTTATTTTACAAAATAACGGTGCTTATAAGCCATACGTTCTTGGTAAAAATAAAACTAATTCACCATAAAGACATTTATACATTTTAAGACAAGTAGTAGACACTTCTAAAATATCCTGGTATGAGTTTTTCAATTCATCCACATATAAATATATTTCATGTTCTTCTGTTTGAACCATGATCTACCTTTTGCAACTTTTGGCATGATTATTCAATTTGCTCAATCATCACATGCCTTTTTGAGACGTTTCCGACTTCTTCTTCTATCAACTTCAAGGCGATAAATGTTTTCTTTCTAACACTTTCTTTGGTTATCTGCTGTACATGCTTAAACCATCAAAGAGGATTGGAACTTTTTTGTTCGTACGTTGCTGTGAAATATCTATCATCTGTTAAATTATTAGACTATATCGTCGTCGGAAAGGCAAAAGAGCTGAAGCGCCATTTTGGAAAGTTTATGTCAGATTACTTTTACATAAAAAAAAAAATTTACAATAAAATTCATTAACAAGTCTTCAGTATCTGGTTGGATTTAAAAAAATGTCAATTCAGGTAATTCAATGTTCTCACTGAGTTACCCGAAGCAAAAAAAGTCCTAAGCTAGTGTCGCTTGAGTCAAGCCTGCTCCCAAATGGTAAATATATTTTATATTGCTGAAGGGTAACAAAAATCTTCAGAATCAAACGAGAGTCAGAGCTTTCGACGCAGAAACAAGAACTGATCAAAACTGCATATTTAAGTATTTTTTGACCAAAGTGTCGCTTAAGCCCTCTTGCCTTTCGAGCAATGATATATCATTTTATTCATTTAATCTATTAAAAAAAAGATGCGTGAAAAGAGTGTTAAAATGTCGAAATGTGGAAATACGAAACGGGGTAGTGAAAACTGATTTTCTTATAAATTTTCTTTCGTCTCAATTTTCCACAATGGATAAAAAAAATTCTGCTGTTTTCTTCTTCACAATAGTAAACGTATTGACGATGGCTGTGTTTAATTTAAACTTTCCAATCCTGCGCATTTTTCACTCCATGCAACTTTGAGGCAATTCATATTGTCTTAAGACGCTGTTTACAAACTTTTTTCTCTCTTGCGAGATTCGTTCAATTTTCAGTCCATTAACATTGATTAAACTTCACGTTCCATTGAGCCCCAGTCTCCCCTAAAATACTTCAAGAATCAAATAGTCACGTGCCGAATAAGGAGAGTCTACCTTCACTAGGAATTAAAGTAACTCTTTCTTGATCCAAAAAACTCAAGAAAAACGTGGAAAAAGAAAAAAAATCACAAACATTTAAATCGAGTAAACCACGTCACGTACAAATAAACAGTCCTTTTTTATTTAAGTGTCTGTCAAACTTATACCCTGTTCTTTAAATCATAAAGATTTTTCAAGTAAAGTGTGTAACCAAATCAAAACGACACTAAAATTTAACCTGAGTTATTTCAGTTGCGGGTTTTTGAAAGGTCCCTTTTTATGTAAGAGAGTATTATTTGAAGATTTCTTGAAAACAGGTCTCAGTTTCTATTCAATGACAGAACAAAAATCTATGGAGCGCGATTGTAAAAGCACTCGATTGGATTTATTTCTGTTTATTTTAAAGGATTTTTACTGGTGAGCAGGTCGGATATGTATGACTCACGTTCAACTGAAGCCTTGATGTTGTTCTTGGAATGAGAAAACGAAAAGATGAACCCTATTTGGCAGAATAACAAATCGACAAGGAACTTGCAAGGAACAACATTTAATTTGTAAGAATTAAGTATTAAATGACATATTTTCATTGAAATCCAAACTTTCGGGATGCGTTATTATAAAATATAAATTGGTAAATGATGTAACTATAACTTTGTGAGAATGCAAAATTAATTTTGGGAATCTCAAGCGTCAGCACCCAAAAAATTACATTGTTCTGCTTTCTAATACAAATAATACTACTTATTTATCATCTGTTAATTCTACACAAATTCTCTATGGGCAGTTAGAAAAATGTCTGAGGTTTTCAGTGAATGCAATTATTAAACAGTAATCTTTTAAATTCTTTATGAAAAGCAAACTTAAGTCGTTAATACGTTAAAAAAATGCCTTTTCTGGTTTCAAAACTGCACCTTTTACTGACATTTTAGTATGTTTTTTTATGAAATTTAAAGGATTATAATTGTAAAATTATATTCAATGAAAAGAAATTCATAGAAATTTTTCAGATACATAATTTGTAGGACTACTTATATTAGAATGCTAGAAAGTAACGTTTAGTGTCATTTTTGAGAGCTGACCCTTAGGAGCAAGCTAAACTTAATCGGTGTAAAAATATTGGTAATTGTATGGTACTTAGTTGAGAATTGCTTTTAAAGGATGACGATTAAAAGTCTTTCAAATTTTATATAAGCCTCTACATGAGATAACCGATATTCAGCGTCTTTGCTTCTCCCACATCATATCAAAGAAAAACTTGAAAGCCGAACTGTAACTAACTTTCAAAAAACCAGATACCTTTTCAAAAGCATCTGTAAAATATTATAAAAAATTACATTTAAGAACGATAAAGTATAACCTTAAGCCTCAACACTCAAAGATGACGCTAATCATCACTTTTTAGCATTCTAATACAATAAATACTACTAACTATTTATTTATAATTCTTCTATGGGTAGTGAGAGAAATGTCCAGAGTTTTCAAAGAACAAAAAAAAAATGCCTGCTATCTTTAAAATTCTATGAAAAACATACTAAAATGTCAGTAAACGGTGTAGTTTAAATACTAGTGAAGGCAATTTTCTAACTTTTTACCCAAAATTTCAACATGCATTTCACAATTGATTTAAATGATTACTATTTAAGAATAGTATTCACTCAAAAAAATACCCTACCTATTTGCATGGAATCGACAGGTACATCATTTATAAAACTGCTTATATTAGAAAGCCAAAATGCGTATATTTTTTGGTGCTGACCATTTGAAAAAAATAGTCAGTATTTAAAAACAAACCTCAGGTTAAAAATGTGTACCAGAAAAAGTATCGAAGGCCGAGAAATTTTAGACCAAAAAGTTTTCCGAATTTGTTAACGTCGTTTTTCACAGCTTCAGAGTTTTTTTTATCTTCAAACACAAAAGCTGTAAAATTAAATTAAATTTCATCTTCACATTTTTAATGGAAATCAATTTAAATTCAACGGGATGTAATCACCACTAAATTAAAATTCATTTAATGAAAACTATTAATTTTCCGGCCTTAATTTCCTTTGTAATTTGATTTTTTTATCGCCCGACACGATGTTTGGGAAAGACATTCAAACTTTTAACTCTCCGTCATCAAAAGTTCGTTCGCATTTCCTTCAACTTTTTAGTGGTTCTTTTAATTTACACCAAATTAATATTGTAAGATTAATTTCAAATATGACATTTGTATTTTCAAATTAATTTTTGGCGTCTTGATGATTTATTTAAAATTTAATAAAATAACGCAGATAATTGAGTTCCATAAATAGATAAAGCTGTGCAAAAATATTATCATCTCATCATTGGACCTGAATAGGTATTCGTCTCTAAATTGAATATTTTCTATGAACCAACTGGTTTTGTTTTATAACACCAATTTTAAAAATCAAGTTAGTTCGCATTTATGTATTTTATCTAAATATATATTGTAGAATATGATTTTAAAAAATCACCCTTACAACAGTATTGCTTTCATTTGGCGATGTAAATGAACATTTCAACCAACGTTAAAATTGATAAAAGTTTTTCTTCTTTAATATAAATAAATGTTTAATTTAATTTAATCTCACCATAGAAATAATGAAAGTTCCTTCATTCAACTTTGGAACGAAATGCAAGTACTATTTTTGATTTTTTTCTATTTCATAATTTCAATCAGCTGTGAATCCAGTATCGAATCGGTATAACCGGTATGACCAATTGTAGCTGTTCCCACTCGGGGGTCGTGGGTTAAATTCCTCCGCTAGCTAAGTCCTCCATTATTGCACAAGCAATATTTTCCACTTATCACGATGGTAGTAGGTTTTTTACAAATATTGTCAGGTTATTCGTAACCAGGGAATGTTTATTTTTCTTTTTAAAAGAAAATAAAAAGATTATCTGATACATTTTTTTAAAGTAAATAATTTCCTTATCTTTTCGTAGATTTTATTTGGGGATGTTACGTTGCTGAATTTTATTTGCGAGAGTTGATGCCTTCCCATTACTAATAATAATTTACTGATTCATTCACAGAGGGTTGACTTTTACGAGGCAAGATACAAGTATACCGTCTACGAAAAAGAGGTTAAATTTCCTCGAAGTTAAATAAAATTTTTCCAATCAAACAGTAAGTCTCAATGAAAAGGCTTCGCTTCATTTTACCACGACGATACATTATGTGTATTTAAGCAGAGAAGCAAATTAATTGTCTCTAGGCTTAAGATTCGGTTATGGATTCAAATCCGCAGAAAACACATACAAAATTGATTTGGATTTTTTTAAATAAATTAATAGTGGTATATTTGTACCCTTTTGAAAAGTGAAATATACTACTGGTATCGCTTTATTAATCGATTATATTTCAGAATACAAACATGAAATTGCTTGAAATGGATTGAGATATACATAGATACCAGTTATAACTATTCAGGTACTTTCTAAACTTTTCCCTGGCTGCATTTTTTCCATACAGAGAGCATTCCCTAAAATAAGTGATGCTATAGCTCACTAGTTTTTTCAGTACTACATAGTAAAAAGTAAATACAGTAAAAAATTCTAATCAACCAGCCACTTCCTTACCATTTTAGTTTTTGTTTCTGCCTTTCGTTTCGTTTTATAGATTTTTCCCATTAGCTTATTACAGCCTCACTTGCGCGGACAGAGGAACTCTTACATCAATTTTTTTTCTTCGTTAATGAATATGACCAATCAAAAATTAGGAGTCAACAAAACCAGCTTTATTTCAATATCTCAAAATGAGTGGTCCTGTCTATCAACAAAACATTTAGTCGCACCTATCACAGGTACACTATACTCGAACAAAATCTCAAATATGCTTCCGCTTTAAGGGATCTAAGAATTGTGTATGAAAGTAAGCTTGCGTTTCGTGTTCATATCCAAAGGTTGTGCCAGTCAACATTTTGAATATTTGGATTTGTTCTTTGAACTGTTAGAAATACTCGGAATACCTGTACTTTGAGAGTATGATAATCAAGTTTAGTAACCGGATATTTGGAATCTTTGGGGTTGATCTTTCATTGAGAGAGGTTTCAGAAAAAGAGAGATGGGGTGATCTTTCATTTAAAGAGGTTTCAGAAAAAAACTTTTGAGATTTCTTTACATAAGGGAGTGTGGCCTCTATCCATGGCTCTACCCAATGACCTCTCTGAGCATACTTGGACGTCACTTCTTTCAGCTCAGAAGAGAGGGGTATGCCATCGTCCATTTTTTCAAAGAGCTTTAAGGCTATATAGAGAGCTCAGCTATTTTGGAGTGCACATTTCTTTATGTTCCTGACGACTACAAGTGAATAAGTAAGCGTCATCAAAGAGGATTAATTTTATGTTCTTGTCTGTATGAACAACCCGCCAATAGATCACAGAGAATCAGAGAGGAGGGAAATCAGGGAGGGGTACTTGTTATATTTACACTATTTGCATTTTTAGAATCGCTTACTTATAATACTTGAATATTGATTTTTTAAGTACCAACATATTAACTGCCCTCAATCTTATTTCCTTTTCTTTGATTCGACAAATGTGTTAATATGTATTCATATGTTTCATCTAAATTTTTATACTCTTGGGTTCTGGTAAATTGTATTTTTTTTTAATCTGTTGATGTACACATACAGTGTTAAACCCACATCTGAACCTTTTTCTCTCATGATTTTAGACAGTTTTAATTTGTATACATATTATGTATTATTTTCTCTTTGTTAGTTAATCTTATCAGCATAATTAATTTAGTATGAAGCGCACTTGAAGTAAAATATCAAAAAACTGCGCTATACTCGTATTAGTTCACTGTTATTATTATTATTATTATAGGGGTATGTTGCTTTTGAACAAAATCTCTTCTGATATTGACATATTTTGCGACAGTGAAGAGAGATTCAAATAGAAAATTTACCACTGCTTGAATTTTTTTTGTTTTTTTTTGTTGTTAAATTTGGTAAGTCTTTAAAACCTTAATGTAATGAAATGTTAATTTGTTATTTTAATAATGCAAAAAAAGTGGTAAGATATTATACAAAATTAAAAAAAAAGGATAACCATTTAAAGTTATTATTGCTTTGATAAAAAACAACATAATATGGAAGACGGTTTGCCTTAGATAATAATGTAATTAAATTCCCAACTATGTCGTACAAGAAATGTTTATTAAAAGCCCACGAGCATATCAGTTAGAGTATGTGTGTTAGGTAGCAAAGATTTATCCCTGCTCTGGCAACCCCTAAAATGACATATTCAGATAAGCCGAAATTTACAGAGGAAGAAATAATTAAATGGTTATGAATATTGATGTACGGTTAAAAAAGAAAAAACTAGTAACTGATGTATCAATTGACTTGGCGCATGTTTGAACAATTTAATTTTTTCAAGAAAAAAAAAAAAAATTGAGGGTGTTGGTGCTCGATAAAACATCCAGTAATCAAGCCGGAAATTGTAAAAATATCTGAAAACACATTTTTAATTGAAAACTACCTAAATATGTTAAATTATTGATGAAAATCAAAATGAAATTTAAGCAACTACAGTACAAAGAATGTTAGCGACTGGAAAGTTAATTTTATTTCCCTATAAAAAGGTCAGGATTTCATAATTCACTCTTTTCGCATAAAACAATAAGTCTTTCACTGGAAGCTTTCTGGTCGTACCAAAAAAGCCTCAAAAGCTCGTAATTACGTTACACATTGGATCCCCGCATCGCAAAAACCCGAAGCAGGGGGCTTTTTGCTTTGAAAATTCAATGTAACCAACCACTTGTAATCAAACAATAATTTGATAAAGTACTCTTTGGTTGGGCCCCGACGTACATTACAATATCGCCCACGATAAATCACCCAACTCTTCTGCGGACGTGTTATGTTGCAAGGCCGGGGGCGGTACTACAAGTAGTTGCTGGCCGACAAAAAACTGTTAAAATGACCGCTTTTTCTTGAAACGCAGTGGGAGGGTTAAATCAAAATTAAAGGGTAAACATATTTTGGAGTAAATTTTTAAGTAGTTTCCCGTGTTAATGGGAAAACTTTGATAATAAATCAACAATAAAAAGTTGATTTTAACAATATGTACTTTATACGATACAAAATAAAATACTGTTTTTAAAGATTTATTTCAAAATTTTATATCAGGACGTTTTATTTTTAATATTATTTTTATTATTATTATTCATTTCTTCACAATGTACAGGTGGTTTTAGTTTTAACAATTTTATTTCAGTTACTTTGTACATTCAAATTTATAAGTAGCTAACTATTTCATTTTATTTTTGACTTATTAATACTTTAACTTATATACTACTTATTATCTTGATTTATATGCATTTTGAATAGTTTTCACATGCTATTTTGAATTTATTGATTTGTATAATTTTGATGGTTTCTGGCAGCGCATTATAAGATTTTATCCCTTTATATAGTAATCTATTTTGTGTGTTGGCTTTATTCTTTTCTCGTAGTCTAATTTCTTTGCATGGTGGTAGTGCTGTGGGCTAGAAAATCCTGTATTGAGAGCATTATTACAACCTATTTTTTTCAATAAGCACGTTTTCATGTAAATGAAAAAAAAACTTTTGGGTTTATTTGAAAATAAGATCTTCATTTATTAAAAAAAATAGAACATGAAAAAAATGTTAGAAAAAAAATAATGAAGAGTAAATTTAAAAAAAAATCCAATAATCCATAGAGTCCATGTACGATTTCAAATAATATATAGATTTTTTCACTATGTATGTAATATTATGATAAATATATTTAATGATTTGAATCTACACAATGCTTACCTTCATTTTTTTCTTGAAAATATTAAAGTTTTTTAATAGCGTTACATGGGTTTGATTTTGATAATAAGTATTTGTTGTGTGGGCAGGCCGACAAAAGTTTTACATTTGTGTGGGAAATAACCCTCGTAACAGTCTGTACGTAATTACAACTTGTCAGATTGAATGTATAAACCAAAAATTACATTAGTATATATTATATTACTTACCCGTCTGAAAAGCATAGTCGAGTGTCAAATATTGTGAAAAGTGGAAGTAAAAAAATTGTTTTCATTTTGGCATTTTGATTATTTCAATTCTACAAAAAAAAAAATTCATTTTATTCATATGTTTGTGTAAAATTTGTAGAACACCATAATTATTCTTGCGAATTGAATTCATCAAATTTAATATTATTTTTGTTAAGTTCTGTCAGTTTTATTTTAAATTTTTAGTGACAGCTGTTTCGGTTTTCAAGGCAATTCTCAAACTGTGATTAGGCTACATGGAAACAACTTATTTAGTGATTTTATTATACTATTTAAAAACCGATCGAAATTCTTAGTCGGATTATTAGATTTAGTTTAATTCATTAATTAATTAGTTATGAGGATTGTGTTTCAATGTTGTGATGTTTGAATTTTAGTAGAAAGTACTAAGTACTAAATATATATACTTTGACTGGTTAGTAGCCGAGTGGACAAACGCGTCAGATTCCCACCCGGCCGTCGTGAGTTCAATTCCTAGCTATGTCCTGCATCATTGCCCAAATAACATGTTCCGCTTATTGTGGTGGTAGTAGGAGTTTTTAAAACGTTGCCAGGTTATTCGTAATCCGGGATTGTTTGTCTTTATATAAAAAAAATTATCAAAATTTTTTTAACTAAATAAAAAAAATAAAAAAAGATTTTACCGAATTTATATTTATTTAAAACAAATTGAAATGTTATTTATATTATTTGTTCTTACTCTAATTTATATTTATAATTTTTTCAAGTGAATATCGCACAAGAGCCCCAACTGTTTGCAACCGTCTGAAGCCAATAAAATTGTAAGGGAATATATATAGTAGAAAAGGAAAATAGAGAAAAGAAAGGTTGGAAAGTACCTGGAAATTCAGATCTGGTCACCAAATACGGCTAAAGCCATTTCAAGCAACATTTATGGCGAAACCTTAAGTATCTACAACTCTGAAACGGGTCGAAAATATGTTATAGCCTATTTTATATGAATTAAATGTGAAATAAAATTTATTTGTGCGCGCCGGGATTTTAACTCGTCATCTCTGGATTTGTAGTCGAGAGTGTTAACCACCCGGTCAAAGGGGTCATCCTTACTTCTCAATTTCTCAACTTTGTTCATTATTAAGCATATATTCTCCAGTTTTATAATGGAGCAATGCCCCAACTCAAACATAACAATCGTTTTTTTTACTAAGCTGGGTAGTTTTGTTAAAAAAAGTTTCTTCAACTGGATTTCAATTTTTTATTATATTTTGAAAATCTATTATGTTATGTTTATTAAATAATTATAAATTCAATGATTTACAGTCCTGAACTATCGTACTTGATTGCATTTCATGTTCCTAGCAAGACCATATTATTGTAACAATTCTGCTTTAACCTCACAATTCAACACGCCTATGCGACGAATGCAACATCTGGGAAACACATACTCCGATGGCGTTGACATATTAAACACGTCAATATCACATTATAAGTATAACTTGTACAAGTTTTTTTTTTAACCAGCAGAGCTAAACTAATTGTTGGAAATATTAAACTCTGGACCTGTTATTTAATATTATTTTTTCTTTTCTTTTACAATATTTTTGAACCTGTTGTTTATTCAATATTATTTGTTATTTTCATTTATAATATTTTTGTACCTGTTAGTCAGTATTCTTTTTTTAATTTTATTTTTGAATATTTATTGTACTGCTTGTGAGGTTATTATTATTTTTTTTTAATTAATGAAAAAGCCTTTGACGGGCGTAAATAAATGATGCGTCTAAAATATGTCAGAATCTATTTTCTAAATTTATGGGTTTTTATTATTTTAATACATTTCTCTAAAAAGAGAGTCACACAACAAAAAAGCTTAAAATCGATCCAGGGATGTTAGAAAGACATTGGATCTCCAAAGTTACGGACACGCTCGTTGTTAATACAAAATTCTACACACAGAACGTATATACAAAACAATAAATTAATGGTAATTATGATATTTTCCAAATATTTACATCAAAAACTTTTGCAAAGATGAGGAGTGTTGACATGTAATGAATTGTTTTTTCATGAAGATATGAGTTCTGGCTATAAAACTTCCGATAGATGCAGTGCGTGACTTTGAAGCTATTAGTTACAAAGAAGTTAGTTGTCCCCACTGAACAGATAATTCCTAGAAGCGTAATCTATTCAGATTTGTAACAAAATTGTCAATTTTAATAAAAAGTTTTTTTCTAGTTTTATTGACCTGTATGGAGCACAGGTTAATAAAACTGATTAAACACGTTTGAGAATAATTTCTTATTTTATGGTGTTTTAGATTTTTATCAGATGTGAAAAAAATGAGCCATCTCCCGGCACACGAACACGCCCACCATATATGTATCGATCGGGTTGTCTCTCCAACGATCGTCGCTAAAATCATCAAATTCAGATATTTCGTGAAAGATGGCTGATTTTGTCAATATCGTTTATGTCGTTCAACCCTTAATATCGTCAGCGTCGTTAATATTGACAAAATTACAAATATTGTTAATGACATTTGTCAAAGTCACCAATCAGGACGAAGTCGCTAATATCGCCATAGCCACAAATGTTATCAGTTGCTTTTATTGTCAAAGTTATCAATCTTGGCGAAGTCACTAATATCGCCATAGTCACAAATGTTATCCTCTGCTTTAATGGTCAAGGTCAACAATCTTGACGATGTCACTAATATCGCCAAAGTCACTTATGTCATCGGGTAATTTTATTGTCAAAGTCACCAATCTTGACGAAGTCACTAATATCGCCATGGTCACTAATTTCACCAGTCACTTTTATTGTCAAAGTCACCTGTCTGCGAAGTCGCTACTATCGCCATAGTCATATATGTCATCGGGTACTTTTATTGTCAAAGTTACCAATCTTGACGAAGTCACTAATATCGCCATAGTCACTAATGTCATTGAGTACTTTTATTGTCAAAGTTACAAATCTTGACGAAGTCACTAATATCGCTATAGTCACAAATGTCACCAGTTGCTTTTATTGACAAAGTTACCAATCTTGAAGAAGTCACTAATATCACCATAGTCACTAATGTCATCAGTCGAAGTCACCAATCTTGACAAAGTCACTAATATCGCCATAGTCACAAATTTCATCAGTCACTTTTATGGTTAAAGTCAACAATCTTGACAAAATCACTAATATCGCCATATTCACTAATTTCATTAATCACTTTTATTGTCAAATTCACCAGTCTTGACAAAGTCGCTAATATCGCCTTAGTCAAAAATGTCATCAGTTACTTTTATTGCCAAAGTCACAGATCAAGACAAAGTCACTCACAAAGACAATAAAAATCATATATTAATCGAAAGCACTAATATCGTTAAAGTATCTGATGCCTAGTGTTAACAATATTTTCAATAATAATCGCCAAAGCTACTAACAGACCAAAATATGAATGTAGAAAAAACGAATTGAACGTTACCACGACTCACTGCCTCCGCGAGTTAAATTCATCTCGGAATATGAGTCTATACGGCGCGGCAAGGTACGGCGTCTGTGTTGGCAGAAAAGGGGAGGGAAACGAAATAGGGAGAGGGCGCTACTCGTGATGGCACTTCAATCGTATACCATTTGCTAAAGGCTTGTGGTAAATGGCTTCGTTTACAGAGGAGAATCGGCGAGACTGAATCTTACGTTTCTTTTAAATCAATACATTCTTCAACCACTAAAATACCTGAGCCATTATTATTATTTTGTCGGTATGCTTTCCAGTGGCCTAGAGTTATTTATTCAATTATTTATACGCCCGAATGGGCTTTAACATATAAAGGTAGGTCATTAACCAGTGAAAATATGAACAATATTTGCTTATACAAAATTAGGAATAGTTAAATAGTGTTTGATAAAATTAAAAAAAATACTTGTTGAGGATAAATTATATTATAGCTCTCTTCTAACTACATTCCGTGAATTTCCAACGGCCGACATGGTCGAGTGGTAAGACGCTCGACTACGAATTCAAAGGTGCGCAAATAACTTTTACTTAAAAAATATGCGTTTTAACACATTTCATTCAAATAAAATAATATATAGGATATAGTATATTTGCGGCAAGTTCCAGAGTAGTAGATACTCTAAGTATCGCCCTGATGAAAGACCACGATTCAAAATCGAAACGTTGCTTGAAATGGTTGTAGTCATGTTTGGTGACCAGATCTGAATAGTCAGGTACTTTTCAACCTTTATCTTCCCCATCTCCTTCCTTTCCTCACTACTTTCAGCCACACAACGTGCCCCAATTAGGTATGCCATAGTCTCACTGAGCTGTGTAAAACCTTATTTATGTTTAATGTTTTTTTTTTCAATTTTAGCTACTTCTATCGGTAAACAAAGGCTTTTTACAAAAGTTCACCCAGTAAATATAAAACTTTTTTTAAATAACCGTGATTATCTTATTAGTGTTTCTTGCTGCGAAGTTCTTTTTGGGAAATTAGAATGCGGAATTAGTATTCAAAGCGCGTGAACTTAATCAAAATAAAGTTTAACCATCGGTTCAGGTTTAAGTAATAACCTCAAATTGAGTTTATGTTTTCTTTCCGAAGAACTTTTCAAATTACCGAAAAACATCGCGGATATAATTCAACGCTTGACTTTTTCAATTACATTAAATAAAATTACTGCACTATGTGTAATGTTATTCATGCTGTAGCTACGTTATATTTTTAGGTAAAAAAAAGGTTTTGTTTTGGAAAAAACGTGCAAACACTAACCCATTATTTGTTGTTATTAATAAAATAAAATATTACACAAGATTCTTTTCTTAAAATTTTTTAAATAATTTTAAAAGAAATACTGTAAATTCCGCAATTGTGCTTCAATTTCGTAAAGTTCGAAATTTATTACAGAGTTAATATATTGTAAAAAACTAAATATACATATATAATGATTTTTTTAATAAGTAAAAGAAAAATACCCAAAAAAAAGATTAAACTGAATGTTTATTTATTCTCATGTATAATATACTTTAATGCAAATTAATATGATAATTCTTTATGTGCTTTCACTTTAATTTATATTTTAAGTTTTTTATAGTGAATACCGCACAAGATTCCCAACTGCTCCCAACCGTCTAGAGCCAGTGGGACTATGGCATCCCCAATTGGTATATATTGTGAGGATGAAGGTAGTGGAGAGGATAAGGTGATGGAGAAGAAAAGGGTTTAGAAGTTAGTTAGTCAGATCTGATCACCAAACACGGCTAATGCTATTTTTAGGCAACATTTAGATTCTGAATGGTGGTCTTTCACCAGGGCGATACTCAAAGTATCAACCACTTTGAAACATATCGCAAATATGCTATATTGTCGCTTGAAAGATAGAAGAGCTAAAACGACACTTGGGTCAAATATGAGTTAAATATGGAGTTTTGAACAGTTTTTTTTTCAGGGGCGAATGCTCTGCTCTAACTCTCGTTTGATTCTGAAGATTTTTGTGGCCCTTCATCCATCTAAAACACATTTACTATTTGAGAGAAGGCTTGACTCGAGCAATTTATTGTAAAAAATATATTAATTGATTATATTTATAAAACGAATCAAAGAAGAAAATAAATGTATCTATAAACACCATATTTATCTAACGTTACAATTCAACACAATTTTATTTTTATTGATTCCGTGAATAAAATAATTAACGATATACATTTGTAAGTTGTGACCTCACGAGACCTCTAAATGACATTAGTAAAGAATCATGTCGTTGCAATCCTCCCCCGGCAGAAAACAATTTAAAGAAACAACTCGAAGAAAAGCGAAGAAGCGACAAGGCGCTCCTCGAAATATAAATAAAACTCTTGGCGACTAAATACAAGAATCTGTTTTACGTATCCAGACTTTACGTGATGGATGTATTGTTATTACGTTTTGTATTTTCAATGATTTGCGTAGGGTTTCTTCTATGAATTTCACTTACCTGGCTCTTCAGATCTAGTCACCAAACGTAACTGTAGCTTTTTAAATCATACCGCACAAGAGTCCTAACTGCTCCCGGCCATCTGGAGCTAATGAGACTATGTAATCCCCGATTGGTGTATGTTTGTAGGATTCATCCTACAAATTAAATTATATACAAATTCATTCTACCTTCAGGTAGTAAGGAAGGGAAGGAGATAGGAAAGATGAAGGTTGGGTATTCAAATCTGGTCACCAAACACGGCTAAAGCCATTTCAAGCAACGTTTCAATTTTGAATGGTGGTCTTTCACCAGGGCGATACTTAGAGTATCTACCTTTCTGAAACGTGCGGCAAATATATTATAACTATATACTATATTATATTTATATATACTATACTATAAAATGCAACCTCCATGTAATAACTTTGTTCTAATTTTCTCCTAATTTCATCTTTCATTTCTTTTCTTCTTTCTCCTTTTTATTTATTTTTATTAATATTTACATTTAATATTATATAATTTATGTACACTACGTCTGTCTCGACACAGATATATCCCAGTTAGACAGACATAGACTAAACGCATGTATTTTGTTTATATTTTAGCCAAAATAAATAAATTGTTTTACATGCATTAAATGTGTGGTGAATCCGCGACCTCTGGATTTATAGTCGAGCGTTATACCACTCGACCACGGAGGCCGTCAAGCTATTTAAGCCAACGATATATTTTAGATTCTGAAAGGTGATCTCCCACTTTGTGCTAACTAAAACGACGTTAATTTTCTAGCCCATTAAAAAAAAAACATTTTCTAGATGTATATGCCCAATGTTGTTTTGAATCGTGTCCTTTTGTTCTGACTTTTTATCCGGAGTCAAGAAGCACACCGCTCAGAAACAGTGGTTGTTATGTTTAACACCTGACAAAATAAACATTTATTCAAGATGCGTTCATGTAAAAATATCATAAAATAGTGGCAGATTGACAAAAACCCGTTCCATTACCCGAAATATGTTTTTATAAAACAAAAAAATGTGAAACAAAAAGTTTCCGGCAGGTGTAATAAATAACAGAAAAATCCACAGAAATCAAGTTACATTAGCCTTACCAAAGGGCGTAGGTGTAACATTCGCCTCTATATCAGAACTTTGGGACATTTATTTCTCTTAAATGTTCCAAGCCATATACATGTATACCTTCGTTCGCAGAGAAGAAAGTTTGTTCTGTTGGCGGGCAGCGAACCGTTAGTCCTCGGTGACATATTACCCACTGTTACAGTTTCCCCCCCCTACACCCGCTCCTGCCGCCCTGCCACTCCTGCTACCCTCGCTACCTTCTGACACCCTCCCCTAGCCCTTACCTGCAACTCGGGTGGGCTGGAAATCAAAATGCGCACTGGAATCAAAAGAAACGTGTATATTTTTGGGTGACAAATGTTAAGCTTTTAGACACGAAACAAATTTTAATAAATGAAAATGAAATAATAACTTCGTTTAAGATCAAGGATATTATTTTGGTTTTTTTTACTATGACTATTGATTAGTTTATTTCTGTACCCTGATGGTGCTTAGGCTAAGCGAAACCGGTCGGTCTTACAAATTAAAATTAAATCTGTGGTCTGATACAAAGTTATTATTTAACTTTTAATTTAAAACATTGAATTATAATAAACCTGAATAAAGTTCAGACATCTTAAACGTAAGCCTAATTGACACATCTGTATGCGAACGGGTCATTTTTACGAGTCACTCTTGTGCTCTACAGTTTGATATAGTAAAGGTTGATCGGCTTTTGTGTTGCCTTCTTCTTTAACTTAAGTGCATCCTTAACCAATTTCATAAAGAACCTCCAAAGGTAACCCTAAAAAATTAGGCCCTAGTGTGGAATTCTAAAAAAAAATGAAACATTTATAACGAAAACGTAATTTTGACATATTTTTACCTAATCATCACTGCAAGTAATTTGTAAAACGTTCTTCCTGATAAATTCTTACCTTGTTGTGAGAAAAGAGTAGCTACGCTAGAATTATTGTCCGTCAAAGAGTAATTATTTATGAACGATAAAATATTCGTCTTTTGTCATGTACAGATTTTAATGATAAAAGTATTGATGTTTTTTTTCAGTGTATCAAAAGAACTCGATAGAAAAATATTGGTCAGTACAATAATTGGTTAATAAAGTAGATATTCGTTGATTTCATATTCTATAATAATTCCGCAGCCCCTTTTTGTTCCTATTTTTATGTTTTTTATGTGACACCAAACGGCTATTTCCCATTTTGTACAGTCTGGGGAACTACGTTGCCAACCGATTAGGTGACGTTGAGAGGCGGGTTAAGGAAGGTAGAATAGTTTTAAAGATAACCTATTATTCAAAAGGTGCTTGAACATCAAATCATTGCATGAGTCTCGCATGCAATGATTTTCGAAAGAATTCTTAACATACATTTTAAACACGTTGTAACCGCAGAATATATTAACCTCTTCGGATCCTGGTTCACAGGTAAAATCCCGGAAAGAGAGAGAGAGAGAGAATCCACCCCTGTCCCAACTTTTTTCCACTCCCTCCCCACCTCTGACCCCCACTCGCCCTACCCGGGAACAAAGTATTGAAATATTCGAACAATTGCTGGTTCTCAATCATCCTGTCACAATACATAGTATATTTGTCGCGTTGAGATGATTGCTAGCAAATCACATAACTGATCGATAAAATATAAAAACATGGGTACTCGGTACGCATAATAAAATTTATTCACAATATACTATCTAAGTTGTGATAGTCTTTTGTAATTTTTTTCATACGTTATTTGTCAGTAATGCCAAATAGTAAGTAGGAAATTCCTTATTGTTAGCTTTCAATCATAATTTGATAGTTATGTATGTAGATTGTATTTAAATTAAATTAAGCTGTTTTTTGGTGCATAATTATTTTTTGTTTAAGCGTCCTTGGTGTAATTTTTCCTTAAGACGACGCTATGGAATTAATGATTTTATAGCTTTTATTAATTCCAAGGTGCAGAATTACGACTAACTTACCAATGGTGATATCCCTGAGAAAACTTACTAGGTTAATTAACTGTCTCGCAGGAAATGAGAATACTTTTCACACGACCAACAGCAAGTTAAAGCAAGAACTAGCTATTAGGTTTTAACTTTGTTATGTACTTACTTACTTCAAACCTTTTTTTCTCTTTTTAAACTACTTTTTTGATATTTTTACCAGAAAATATTTTTTTTTTTATCTTTGTATAATTTTGATTACCATTTTTTGTTTGTTTTTTTTAATCGCTTTTGTGATGTATTGGTGTAAAACTGTTTATGAGAAAATAAGTACCTACGGTGAAATAAAACAACGTTGGTAAAGAAAAAATGACCATTTGACGGCCTCCATGGTCGAGTGGTAAGACGCTCGACTACGAATCCAAAGGTCGCGGGTTCAAACCCGGCGTGCGCCAATAACTTTTATTTAATTAATATGTGTCATAACACATTTAATTCATATGAAAATAATAACAAGTATATTTACGGCACGTTCCAGAGTGGTAGATACTCTAAGTATCGCCCTGGTGAAAGACCACCATTCAGAATCGAAACGTTGCTTGAAATGGCTTAAGCCGTGTTTGGTGACCAGATCTGAATAGCCAGGTACTTCCCAACCTTCCTCTTCCCGATCTCCTTCCCCTCCCTACTACCTTCAGCCTCACAACATACCCAATTTGGGGATGCCATAGTCTCACTGGCTCTAGACGGTTGGGAGCAGTTGAGACTCTTGTGCGGTATTCATGTAAAAAAAAAAAAAAAAAAAAATTTGCATTTTTTAGAAAAATCAATAGGTATGAAAAGTACGAAGATTCCCGTTAACTTCAAGAAAGCATTTAGTAATCTAACGCTCTCTTTAAAAGGAATTTTTAAAGGACTCGTGCAATACTTTGAGTGAAATTTTTATTTTATTCCATGTACAAATCAGATTCACATATAACCTTTCCGTTTTTAGTTAGTAAACATTGGACACGAGTATATAATTGTCATTTATTTATTTATTCATAAATTAACGGACTAAAGTCCAATTACAAAAATACATATGAAACACGAAATAGAAAAAAAGAGTAACAGAGAAGGAATAGCATATACATTAAAATAAATGAAGCGATGACAAAAATAAAGCAAAATAAACGTAAGAAAGAACATTCAAGCCATGGTCTAGTCAAAGTTTTGGTAGAGTCGTAAAGAGTGACAAAAATCATTTAGACTGCTACCAAAGTTTTCAAGACCATGGCTTGAGTAAACAAGTCTTGACATTCTGGACATTGGACATTGTCATATAATGAAACTACTGTATTTAATATTACAATTACACCAACACAATGTTTTGTTTTATTAATTTGTTTGCGTAAAAACGAAATGCTATTTTTTTTTTATCAGAACATGATTTTTTTTACGAAAAAAGTTTTGAAAAGTAATCTGAGCAGTAGAATAAATTGTTTTAATGAAATTGCTTAAAATGGTTTGAAATTTAATTTTATTAAAACAAAATTTTGTAACCTAGTTACAATAATAATGTTTCAAAGCTACAATGCAGAACGTTCAGCTAAAGCGTACTTATAATATAATGTTGAGAATCCCAGTAAATTCTTTCCACAAAACTCGCGGCGCAGCATCGTAGACCCGAAGTCGTAGAGGTTCGCACCGCTTCGTAGCGCCGTAGAGAGCCGCTAGGGAGTTCAGCTTCAGGCCCCATAACTTTTATTTTAGTTTAATGATATTGAAGCATAAAAGAAAGCATCTGCGGCGACTATTTAGACAAGTTTATGTGTGAGACTGATACCATACTTAAACGTGGAAATGAGAAATGGCTTCTAATATTTTGTTATAGCTCATTGAAGCTCAATTAGATAATTTGATAAGAAGATAAAGTTGAATGCTTTCGAGTTATGATTGCGTAGTTTAGCCTTCGCGGTAATAAAAGTAACCATGTTAGAATGTATGATGCATATAATAGCACAATGATGTTTTAGTAAAAAAAGGAATTGAACGTGTGCATTGAATTTCAATCAATACTAAACTATATCGTTTACGATATTTGGTTGAAGGACTTCCATTCTATCTGATCACCATCCTTTAGAAATAAATGGTGTGATTAGTTAAATGTTTATTGAATACATCATCAAGTTAACGAGACAACTTTCAGACACGTGGTGGATAACATCTGCTTATCGAGTATTTAAATAAAGCAACAATTTAAGGTTTCAAAGATACCATAATAAACAGGGTATAATCAATGACGTTACATATATATATATAAAGACATGTTGTAGCGCTCTGAAAGTGGCGAGCAATAATCACGCTAGTTGGTGTGTTTGGTGTTTAAGCCGATTTAGTACAAAACGGTCACGCGTCGCTTGAGGTCATTTCAACATTACAAGCAAGTATGAAACGCGGTCCGAACTTCGGATCTGTTTCGTTCATGCACATATATTTTATGAATGTCTATCTTTGTCATACATGACCGATATTTGAATAATGAATGTACTGATAACGTGTGTGTTTTGCTTGCCTCATTTTGTGTTAATATTCTAAGACTATAACGTGTCTATATATATGTAACGTCATTGGGTATAATAATATTCTTATAATTTTTTTGTGAATACCGCATAATAGTCTCAACTGCTCACGACCGTATGGAACCAGAAAGCATATGGCATCCCTAAATGGGCTATGTTGTAAGGTTGAAGGTAGAGGGGAGGTTAAGGAGATGATAAAGAGGAAGGTTAGGGAGTACCTGGCTATTCAGATCTGGTCACCAAAAAAACCGTATAAAAAAAAGTTTTAAATTTATTGGGAACACCGGGTGAACTTTTATAAAAAGCCTTTGTTTACCGATGGAAGTGGCTAAAATTGAAAAAAAAATCATTAAAAAAATAATGTTTTACACAGCTCAGTGGGACTATGGCATACCCAATTGGGGTACGTTGTGTGGCTGAAAGTAGTGAGGAAATGAAGAAGATGGGGAAGAGAAAGGTTGGGAAGTATCTGGCTATTCAGATCTGGTCACTAAATATGACTAAAACCATTTGGAGTAATGTTTCGATTCTGAATCGTGGTTTTTCATCAGGGCGACACACAGTATCTTTTACTCTGGAACGTGCCACAAATATAGCATTTTATATGAACTTAATGTGTTATAACACATATTAGTTTAATAAAATTTATTTGCTCACGCCGAGTTTGAACCCGCGACCTCTGGATTCGTTGTCAAGCGTCTTACCACTCGACCACGTAGGCTATCAAATTAATCTATTTAGTTCGAACAAGAAAATTTAATAGCCTACAAACAACACAGGGTATTTACATTTGTAGAACTTTTTATGAACAAAATAAATGTAAGATTATTAAAAAAGTTTCGACAAGGCATCTCTTTGCGTCCCTGTCCTGTACTTTTTCGACAGTTTTGGTCCATTGTAGACTCAGCCTTTCTCCCCATAGCTTCTAGCGTATTTCTTTCAAAAGACGTTAGTAAATTATTTATTTTTTTGTAGATTTTGAACAAGAGTTTATTAATCAACAACAATCCTTTCATAGAAAACGAAACAAAGTAGTCCCTAATACACTCGCTTGAGACTTTTATTCTCAGTATATATTTATTATAAGTTGGCTGGAGCCCAGCAGCCTGGCCGGTGGATGCGGTCTGCGGGGTCTAAAGCTGTCAATGAGGTCTCCTGCGAGTCTGTGAGAACAAAGTGCTGGCAGAGACCTCGACTGGCTGCGGCCGTGCCAACATTGGCATCTCGGCGGTGGCTTATTGAAGTGTTGAGTTTGTTTTTAAGCGAGATATGACAAATTTTATAGAGTGGATGAGAAATTGTAAAAGTGCCTGACACTTACTCATAAAAATGTGCGTTTTGATAGGAAGAACGGTAATTTTCTATTATACAGCAATTTAATAATATTTTGTAACTGGCTGCATTAAGCTTTAAAATTAACTTTGTACAGCTTAATGATCTTTTTGATTAACCCCCTTACTTATAAACGAGGTGTAAATGTTATGCGTGTTATAAAGTCGGAATAGCGATAAACTTGCTTTATAAGCACGGCTTATCTGTCTTATTTCATGACTTACGTCCGGTGTAACTAAACCAACGCTGAAGCTCAAACCGCACTAGCGCGTCAGCGGCGCTGCACTGCACGGCGCGTCGATTCACCACGAAATATGTTTTCACTGTTTTGTATGAAGCAAACCGCACCAGAGCGGCGCTGCACTGCGCGGCACGGCGAACAGAAAAGTGACGCGCAGCGACGCGCTAGTGCGGTTTGACCTTAAGTCGGCGCGTAAAAATCTAATAAGTAAGACGGATAAACGAATACAATACAGTACTTACCATATTATTGGGACAATTCTACTTCAACCTCGCAATATTATATTCAAAATCTGGGAAACAAATATTTCGATGTTTTTGATATATTAAGTACGTCAATTTCACAATATAAGCACATGATGAAAATATTAAACTCTGGATGTACTTCTTATTCGATGCTATTTTTTTCTTTCGTTTACGAGTATATAGTTTTTTTTAAATGACAATGTATTTGTAAAAGCCTAACGGGCGTTAATAAATAAATAATTAAAACAAATAAACCAGCTGGGTTGTTAGATTCATCCGGAATTTCCGGGTTAAATTTTCAGTCGCACTTAAGTATAATTTATATTGTTTAAATTATTAAAAGTGAACAGAAGTCCGTGTTTTGTCTCTGTGATAGAAATGGCGTATTATTATTATTTTTTTGGCGCATCATTTATTACATAAGTTTTACCAGAAAAAAAGTTTGACGTTACAGTTGTAATCTCCATGGCTGTTTCGTCAATCTTAAGAACTGGCAATTTCTCTATGTTAACATCGATTTACATTTTATCTCCAGCAGTCAATATGTTCACCTTCATTTAATGCAAACAGGGTAACACATAATGTGTTAAAAATATATTGTTTTAAAAAAGTAATACTTGTTAAATGAAAGAAGAAATCGAGGACGCCCGAGAAAGACATTGCTCGATCAAGCGAATCGGGACATGTGAAGAGTCAGAATAACAGAAGAGTATGTATAAGACGATGTATGAATGTGAATGAAGCAAAGAGTGTGTGCTAAGACAGAGTTGTATGGCAGTTCGTCCTCTCTGCCTACCGCTGCGAAGAAACGGTGTAATAGTTAGTTAAAAAAGTAATATCATTTTGTGAAAAAATACATTTTAATTAATTCTGTCGTATATTTCAGCTTAAATTTTATAATAATGGAAATCAAAATATATAAGTTCGTTTTTACGAGCATCAAAATTTTTAGAAGGGCTCATATTTATGCACGTGTTTACGCCAAAGCAGAAAAACGTTTTATTTTTCATTTGGGGAAAAAAAGGTATTTATTTATGTCTGGATTTCGTGTGTTGTGACATTTATGATAGCGTTTTGAGACATTGGAGGGCCCCAGAGAAGCCTCTCAACACCTCTCAAAACTGTTTTAAAAACCAGATGTGTCCCTCTATCAATTTCTGTCTTCCAGCATTCAAGATTGTCAGGAAAGTATTGCTATATTTTAGGGTCAAAGTCTTTCATCACCAAAAGAATTACACTAGGCGTTAAATGTAGGAGTAAAAGATTGAACGAATAATCCCTAGAAGTGTGATCCATGCCGATTTTAAATATAACTATTTAACTAATGGTTGCCTGTTCAAGAAATAATTTCGGTTTATGAATATGAATCACGGTCACCATGGTCAAGTGGTAAGACGCACGACTACGAATACAAAGGTCGCGGGTTCAAATTTGGCGTGCGCAATATATGTGTCATAAGACATTTAATATATATATATATACGAGTATGTATATATATATTTGCGGCACGTTCCAGAGTAATAGATTCACAGAAAGACCACCATTAGAAAAAAAACGTTGCTTGACTGAAATTGGCTTTAGCCGTGCTTGTGACCAGATCTGAAAAGCCAGATACTTCCCGACCTTCTTCTTCCCCATTTCGTATCCTTCCCCACTACCTTCAACTTCACAGCATACCCCAATTAGGAATGCCATAGTATCACTGGCTTTAGACGGTTGGACGGAGTTGGGACTCTTGTGCGGTATTCACTAAAAAAAAAAGAATCATGAATTTCATAAAAAAATTAAGATCAAATTGATCTTACTTCGGGTACACAGCTTCGACCACAATACATTTATTTCGGTTTATCACTTCAGTGGAATAAAATAAAAAAAACACAAGATTAAAGAAAAGCTGGAACGTTTGGTTGAGTTTTTAAGTGCATAAGGTTTTTTAATAATTTATTTGGGTTTGAGAGAGTGTTAGTTCGTATCCAATGCAGAGATTAATTTTAATAGATCCAACGTCAGCTGGTTGGCCTGACGTCTACGTTATATAGCATAAAGCCTATTAGAGTATCCAGGTATGCCTTTTAAACTCCTAACTCTAAGGGATGATGGAAGATTTAAATATAATTTTATTTGTTCACCTATGATATTTACATCTTAAATGGCCAACCATACTTGTGATAAAATTAACGTTAAAGTATTTTAACCACGAATTGCTATAAGGCGAAAATACAGCTTCCATATTCTGATTTAGGTATAATTATTAAATAATACCTACGTAATAATATCAAATAACCTGATTTACTCGGTTAAGTTGATCATTATGATTTATGACGTAATTAGCGACGATAAGAAATATTAAAAAAATAAGAACACAAAAGTTCTTAAATGTATTTTTTTTGCGGATACTGTACTCAGCTTTATCCCTTGATTTATCCCTCATTTTAATTTTAACTAGAAATTTGAAGGATTTAATTATGTAACAGACATGATAGTGAGATAAGATTTACTGTTTATTGTATTTAATAAACGTTGACCATCACTTTTATATGTAAATTAAATTTATTTGTATTTAGGTGTAGTGCAATCTATGTTGTTTCATATATTGCTGTTCATAAGTGCTTGACCTGAGAAATAGTTCGCAAAAAGGCGAATTCTCTGTACTTTGTTTTTAATATTATTTATTTATCAGTGTCTGTATCTGTGTTTTCTCCCCAATAAAAAAAGTCGATAAAAAACGTGTTTTCACTAGGTTTGCAGAGCTGCATTTCCTATATATGGAGATTTATTAATTTTGGTTGTTCGTCCGGAGGACTATTGAAAGACTACTTCACATTTAAAAATATTAAAAATACCTACAAAATAGACAGCCAGAGAAAAGTGGAAAAATGAGAATTTATCCTTCATAATTCCCTGAGTAACTTTGTGAATACGTCTAAGAGTATGAACTTTTCAAATTCGGAACTGATGAAATTTAAATGGTCAAATTTAAAACAGTACTATTTTCAAATCCCTACCTGCCTAATAAAGTACCTATTAAAAGTGTATTTTAGCAGACATTCTTCTATAATTGAAATGGGTGGATTAAAGCAACTTTGTTTACAACAATGTCAATTTTTTGTGTCATACATTTTTTTCATTTTGGACAGTTTTTTCGCAAGATTCGGCCGGAAAAAATGACCTGCCACATTTTTAAAGACAAATAGCTGTAATTTCTCTAACCTACGTAAGCTGGATTTTTTTTATCAAGTATTTTACTTACACGTGTTGAAAATTGAAATTTTCTTTGGAATTATTTGAGCCTGGCTTTGATTTTATCGAAAGTCTTTACAACAACTTTTAACAACGATTTTTTTGTGTTTTCCCTGGAAGTTTTAAAAAAAAATATTTCCTGAAAATAACAAGCGACGCACAATTTAAAGACGACTTCTAAAGTAACTGACCTCAAATAATATTCCAAAACATATTCAATAAGAATTTTCTATCGAAAAAGGAAGAATCGTAGTAAACAGCTAATATAAAATAATGATTGTTATTTATACCTTGCTTCATAGCGAAAAAGCTTTTGATATCAGTTCAGATTTTAAAAGAAGCTTTAAATGGATTATATCATGTTCAACCTTCAAACGGGGATGGATTCACTAGGTTTGAAATTTTTTTTTTTTATTTTGCTTTAAACTTGTCTATTTAGAAGTAGATTTTTCAAGGATAGTTTTAAGTTCTTCCTAGATTTGTTATAAGTATTTGAGGTGATACGTTATAAAATAGCGCTATAAAAAGGCATATTTATGTGTTTATTATTAAAATAACAAAATTTGTCTTGAAATATCCCCTAAAAGTCTTAACACTGGGAACTATTGACCAAATTACTGAGAACATCATGCATACGCACTGTCAACATACATCTTGTCTTGTCTGTAAAGCTGTATGTTCACAGAGATACTCAAAAGAAACTGAACTGGTGTGTGATTGAAATGAATCGCCGGTTACTAACTCTTTACTGACGCAGTTTTGCACACACGTGGGCTACTCAGAAGTGATCAAAATCAGTAGTTTTCTGTGTCGTGGGCAAGGTGATGAATAAAACGGAATATTTTTCTTCTTCTCCCACCAATTTTATATTCCTTGGTTGCTCGTTTATTTTCGTCAATAAAAATTATGTCATTATTAGATGAAATGTTTATTATACAATTAAATCAGATAAAATAAATATACACGATAATGTATTCAATCGGTCAAAAAAATAGGCGACTCAAGACTCGAGTCAAAAACGAGTCGAAAGGTCGAGTCTCCTAACATATGGTTACTAAAGCGTTAATGACTGTTTTGTGACGGTAGCGCCATGTGTGGTGTCTCATTTAATAAGGTTCAAACTCATTGCAGACTGGTTAGTAATTTGCGTCCGCAATCAGTTTATTTTGAGTATCTTCATGTGCAGAGGGCCTAAGACGTAATTCCGAGATAAAATAAACGCAGTAGCGGGATAATTTTAGAACATAAAATTCAATGATTGACAGCCCTGAACTATTAAACTTGATTTCATTTCATGTTCCTAGCAAGACGGTTACAAGGCAGTACCTACCGTACTATTGTAGCAAATCTGCTTCAATCTCCCAATTCAACACGCATATGCAACGAATGCAACAGCTGGGAAACATATACTCCGATGTCGCTGATTTATTTAACACGTCAATATCAAACTATAAGTTTAATTTAGTACAGTTGTTGTCCTCTGGTAGAACTAAACTAATAGTTGGACCTGTTACTTAATATTATTTTTTTCTTTTCTTTTACAATATTTTTGAACCTGTTATTTATTAAATATTATTAGTTATTTTGGTATCTGCTATTCAAAACTCTTTCTTATTTTTTTTAAATTACACAATTTTTTGCACTAATAAGGTTATTGTTAAAAAATATATATGTTAACATGTGTGTAAAAGCCTATAACGGCGTAAATAAATAAATAAACAGTTAAGTTGAATTTTGTGTGTTCACACGCCAATAGAACATGATTTAATTTTACGTTTGAGACTGACCGTCAGAGAAATTAGTATTTTGTTTGGTGGAAGTTCAGTTGAATGTTTTAGTTAAGCGGGCGACCTCGTGAGTCGGAAGAAACAGTATTGTGTAAGGAAGGACGCTTAGTGGAGGGGTATATAATATGTTATTTCGCTACTTGGTTTATATAAGCCTAGACTTCGAATTCTGATGTACATGGTATATAACTTATTTAACAATATGTGTAGAACCCAATTTCGATGTACACATATAGGAATGTGTATATAAATGTTGGATTATGTTCTATGAAACACTTAGACAACATGTGATTTCCAAGGCTTTTAACTTAAATTTTCAAGAGTATTTATTAATGATTTGTATTTAAATTAGAATCAATGTTGAAGCTTTGTGCTTTTTATTCAGATATTCATTATTTAAGAAAATTGACCGGTCGGTAGCTGAGTGGACACACCCGGGCGTCGTGGGATCAATTCCTGTGCTGTCCTGTTCTCCTACAAGTCCTCCATCATTACACAAGCAACATCTTCCGCTTATTACGATGGCAGAAGGAGTTTTTCAAATATTGTCAGGTTATTCGTAACCCGGGAATGTTCGTCTTTTTTAAAGAAAATTTATTTATTTATTATAATTATAATATCGATGATTTTAAACGAAATATGAAGAAGATAAATAATTAGGTCATTAGCGAGACTCGAACTCGGAATCTCTAATCTATCCGGAAAAAACGCATCTGCTAATTGAGCTATTGAAACATTTGAATAAACTATCACTTTTATCAATCTAACATTTCCTTAAAAAATATTAATATTATTTTTTTCCCAATTTCGGCAGCCACCTTTGTAATTGTATGTAAATCTCTACTTGAGTACAGTTGTAAAATTAATTCAATTTATTTCAAACATTTTTCAAATTTGAAAAGAGACACTTAAAATCCAGGTTGGTTGGAAATAATTGCCACCTGGCAATAAGCCCGTCTTGTAATATTATGTATAAAATGTACACGAAGTGTTAACGAAAAGCTAATCCCGCGTTTAAATCCCCGCCGCCGCAAAAAATGTGTTTTAAATAAAATCGACGATTAAAAAAAAAGAAATAAAAAATAATTAAAACGTTTGTAAGTCAGCTGAATGTTGCGAAATTTTCTAAGACGTGTCAGCTTGAAAAATGAACAGTGTTTTACGGGGAGAGTCGAAAGGGTGAGAGAGAGAGGTACACAACATTGGAGGGTTAATAAGCCTTCGAAACTAATCAACGGGGAAAATAAACCTCATTTGGAAGCTTTAATCCATTATTGGCTTCATTAAAACGGTGCCTGGTGATTTTTTTAGTATTCCGCTCCAAGCGATATTTCAAATTTTGCACTAAGAACGAAATATGAATCTCTGTTTTAAAATTAACAATTATTTTTACAGCGAAAAAGTTTTGCATTTTTTTTCTGTTTGCATTAAGATGACCTTTAACTGGTTAGGGTGGGAATGAATTATGATTCCTTTTATGGGCGTTGAAAGTGCTTTATGGTTTTTTGTTGATTATTTAAAATTAATGGAATTAAATTCATGACCCTATAGAGTCCACAGGTGTCATCAAAAATTTTCTTCTTTGACGATTACCAGGGAGTAAAATGCGGTAATTTTATGTTACTTTTACATCGCAAACCCACAGGCATTCTTTTGTTGGAACAACTTTGCCTGTGAGTGTCTTTCTAAGGCCTAGCGATGTCAATTACCTTCAATCTTGAGGCAGACTTTGTTCCCTGCTCTCAGGTATTTGATATTTATAAAAAAAGATTATAAGTAGGTAGATAAAATAGTTACAACTTAATAGCACGAACTGGCTCGTGCTTAAACTTGTAATAGGTCATTTGAAAAATATCCACATTTCCTGTAAGGCAGTTAATTAATCAAGTTAGTCTTCGCAAGGACATCACCATTGGTAAGTAAGATCTGCATCTTGAATCAAACAGAAACCTTTGTTGGCGGCCTCGCATAAAATTATAAGGAACATATAAATTTATTTTAGTCAGAATTTCAGGTATTAATAATACACCGTTCAAGAATTTATAAGCAGTAATGATGTATCTCTTAGGATCTGAATAAATGCTGCAGCTATCCAAAATTCCTGAGAAAAATGCTGTTGAAAACAGCCATGGGTACATACCGAACTTTCTCATTTCGAGAAATCGTGAACAAAATATTTTGAATTTTCCAAGCATCGGTACATAGACGATGTCCTCTGGCCTCCATACCTGAGATTCACTCTCGAAATTGCTACAAAGTAAGCCAAAGAAAAGTAGCCTCATCACTTGATATAGCATATAACATAATATATGTAGTGACTGAAACACTAACTATCCATCAAATCATTTTTTTACAGAATTTGGCATAAGGGATTATTATGCATTAGGCATTAGGGAGGATGGAATGCCACGCATCTCTGTCTTGTCACACACTCGTTGTTTTATTCAATTTCATTCGATATCTCACACCTACTTGTGTTATACTCACCGAGAAAGCTTTTTTTATTTATTTCTTCCTTGGTTATAATGATTATAAAGATGCCGCGATTCAAGGTATTAATTCTTTTGATTTTTCGTGTCTTTCGGAGTATGTTATGTAAATATGTATATTATATCATATAGGTTCCAATAAAACACTGATTTAGCTTAAGCCATTGGAAAAAGTGTACTTGTTAGGGTTTACAAGTGGACAAGTACACAATTGCTCCGTATTATTTATTTTAATGTACCTATCGTATATTTAATTACTCAACCTTCTTGGAGATATTTATATTATACACAAATAAAGTTGTTTAATAGGTAACAGACTTATATTTATAAACACGTAAACATCTTGCATTTACGTTCGTTTCGTGCCGGCAATCTGCAATCCTTCAGAATTTCTAAATTAAAACCATTCATAATAATTATTAATAACGTCTTCAGATCTCGAAATAAGATGTTATGTAGAGCCTTTAATTTAATTTGACTTCAAAGCAATCTGCCTGAGAGCCTAGCGTCAACAGCCATACAGCCTTACGGACGTTAAGGTCAGGATCCCGAATCTAGAATACTCTTAGCAAGAAGGACCTTTTGGACAGAGTCTTGGAGGCGTTCACAAAAACATCTTAGTTCAAACGAAAGAAAGAGAATTTTCGGGTGGCTGGTGAACCACGATGTACTTACGAATTAGATTCGAATGATTTTAATAATAGATTTAATTGAAATTCGGTTAGGAAGAATTATGTTTGGATATTTATTAATAATTTGAGAGGCTTTGAACTCGAGTAGCCGTACAGTTTAAAACAAAGTTTGGACAGGTTTTACTTTGTAATGTTAAAATATATCCTTGATTCTAATTTTTAATGATAAATATTGTTTAGATAGAAAAAAAGAGGGGAGTGTAATCAACCATTTTTAGTAAAGTATGTATATTTTCAATTTGGCATTTTGTTTTTATGAAAAAAAAAAACACTTATGCAACTATAAAAAAACCCCTTTCTTTCATCAAAATGCTATCAGGGTAGATAATTCATTTCAAAGAAAATTATAAGAGGTTAAGAATGCCCCTAAATATAAAGTAATTTCAACGATTGTATGATATACTTTAAGCCATGTTATTTGTGTTTGAGAATAATAATTAACACATTTTTATTTGATAATATAGTACAAAAAGACATTTTTGGTATGTTATTCTCAAAAGAAAACCTCATTCCGATCTCATAAAAGTAATAATTAGGAGAAGAGGATATTTGAGAAGTACTTGGCTATTCAAATCTGATCACTTAATTTGGAATAAATAAAATTATTAATTTAATTTAAATTAACAAATTATACAAAATTATTAATTGTTTTACTGACCCAACTTCTTTGTTGCAACTTATCCAGTTCAACATTCCTTGCCGTAGACTCAGAAACAATGAATTGCTGTTCCTCAGTCATCACAATACTAATTATCGGTAAAATTCTCCAATGTCCAGAATGTCAAGACTTGTTAACTGAAGCCATGTTCTTGAAATTTTTGGTAGCAGTTTAAATGATTTTTGTCATTTTTTACGACTCTACCAAAACTTTGACTAGATCATGGCTTGAATGTTCTCTCTTATGTTTATTTTTCCCTATTTTTGTCATCGATTCATTTATTATTATGTATATGCTATTCCTTCTCCGTTGCTTTTTTTTCCATTCCGTGTTTTATACATGTCTTTTATGTAGTTGAACTTTAGTTTGGTAATTTATAAATAAATAAATAAATTGATTCCTTTTTCTATGACAATTTTAAAACCAACTATCACACACTTATAAATTGACTCTTTAGTCTTGGTAATAGATTAAAAAATGTTGATGTATTTGGTGATTCTGTATTAGTGATAAAAACGAACTTTTCACAAATACTGCACTGAAATATGCGAGTTTGCCACACAATAGTAAATATATATACGAGTATATTTCTATTCTATGCTTTCATATGTATATAATTGTTATTTTTTATATTGCATTTTGTATTTACCTCTGGTTATATGTTTAAGTTGATTTATTTTCATTTTTCAAGAAGTATGTACTTTTTGTTTTATTATTTGTAACATGTACTATCATGACTCTACCTGTCAACATAAATATATTGTACAATTTTATTTTGAAAGCCTACTAGAGCGTAAATAAATAAATAAATGCATTATAAGCAACGTTTAGATTCCGAATGGTCTTTCATTAGATACTAAGAGTACCTACCATTCTAATGGAAGAAATTTTGTTTATTTTTGGCTAATAAAGCCTTCATTTAGGTAGTTTCTTACACTTCAAAAGTCTTTTCACGATTTGAGGAAACTATATTTACACCTGATATCTATTTTTCATATGTTTTAAGGCTTTATTCTTAATTTTCACTTTTTCTATATTTTTCACGCACGCGCCGATACCCAGATCGGCATAATTAATTATATAATAATAATTAAAACAGCGGATTGACGCTTTACCTAGCTTATCAGTTTACTGTGATTTTTTTTAAAAAAAGCGCCCTTGTGGTGATATTTCACAAAAAATAATGCAATTCGAGTTATCCAAGTATTATTTGAGTTTGCTTGAGTTTGAAGCCAGCAGTCTACAATGAAGTGCTTATATAAACCCTGATGTATGACAGTGAGGCATGCAACTGGCAGAGGAAGGATGAAAGTAGACTGCATACTGTAGAAATGAGATTCTTTAGACATATGTGCGTAAAACCGTGTCAAAAATGTGGATATTCGGAAATAATGCACGGCTCATGAAAACTTAATGAAAAGGTTTAAGAAAGAGACGCATAGATTATTTGGATATGTAGAACAAATGAACGAAGAAAGGAGTGTGTAAAGACATGGCATGATCAAGTGAATTAAATAATTGAGTCAAGCCATGTCAAGCGTCAAAATAGCTGGGACGTTGAATGAATGTGAATGAAGCAAAAAGTGTGTGCCAAGACAGATTTGTATGGCGGTTCATCCTCTCTGCCTACCTCTTCAGAGAAACGCCGTGATGGTTAGTTAAAGTTAAAAAATGGTTTTAAACAAATTTAACATAAAGTTTAATTTGTTTATTTGTTTGAGTCAAATGTTTTTTATATTTCACACAGTTTTGGTTAAATTTCGTTAATCGAATTCGCTTTCAAATAAAGTTGAGTTAATCCTGGCGCAAAGTTTTGTTTTCGTTTACATACTACGCAAATATGTATTAAATTTACGAACATATCCGAATTAATCGTCTAAATTGACTACTTAGGTTCCTTCATCGGAATTATAGATTTAATTCTCCCTTAAACAATGTACTTTAGTGTGTAAACATTTAGACGCTATGTAGCAATACTCAAAATCCTTTAGTCAATACGGCATTAGATACTGAGAATCTACATTCTGTACGGTGAGGAACCGTTTTGGAAATGGGTCTAGGCACAAACACTAGGAGTAATGTACCAGCGGTGTTGGGTCTCCACAAATAGTATCCTGTTTAAACATAGAGCGATATCCATCGTATATTTACACTGAAACCCGCATCGTGGTCTGAAGCAAGCTGTCGAGATGAAGAAGAAATCACCACAAAGGAGTGTGCGGGTAATTACACAAAGCTTCACGCACTTACCACCAAACGCGCTTTTTAAAAGTACCTATTTTATACCGGTTGGACTTTATCATTTTAACAGAATAAAGATGTGGAGTTTATTTATTTATAAATTAACGGACTAAAGTCCAATAGCAAAAATACATATTAAACACGATATAGAAAAAAAAGTAACAGAGAAGGAATAGCATATACATTAAAATAAATGAAGCGATGCACAAAAATAAGGCAAAATAAACCAAAGAGAAAACATTCAAGCCATGGTCTAGTCAAAGTTTTGGTAGAGTCTTAAAGAATGACGAAAATCATTTAGACTGCTACCAAAAATTTCAAGACCATGGCTTGAGTTAACAAGTCTTGCCACTCTGGACATTGGAGAATTATACCCATAATTAGTATTGTGATGATTGAGGAACAGCAATTCATTGTTTCTGAGTCTACGGCAAGGAATGTTGATCTGGATAAGTTGCAACAGAGACGGTGAGTCAATAAAACAATTAATGATTTTGTAAATGAAAATTAAATCGAAGTCTTTCCTGCGCTTTTCTAATGAATATATTTTCAATAATTGTTCAATTTCATCATATGAATAATCGCCTCTTTCTCGTCCTAACTCCATGCAATACCGCGAAAGAAGCGATGTTGTACGGATTCAATATGATTAATATGAACGTTATAGAAAGGGGACCAAATTACACTAGCATATTCTAGATAAGGGCGAACTAATGAGCAGTAAAGGGTTTTTAGAGTCTTTATATTCTTAAAGTCACATGCAATTCTATTGATGAAGCCAAGAAGTTTTACTGATTTATTAGCTACATTATTAATGTGATCACGAAAAGAAAGATTAATGTCTAGAGTGACACCAAGATCTTTTATCTTTTAAATTAAAATTAAAGTTAAATAAGCCATGTCATAGCTGGAAAGGCAAAAGAGCTTAAACGATACTCTGATCAAAGATAAGTTAATTTTTTTAAATTTTCTTCATTAACTTTTTCGCTTTTTACATTATTTTTTACATTACCTACCTAACTAGGTCATAAAAACTTATTCTGAGGTAAGTAACAGTGAGTACAAGTAGAATAATTAAAAAAAATGATGATATTTGCTACACAATGTTCTAGTTTGTCATAGTGAAGAAATATGCAGTTTTGATCAGTTCTTTTTTGCATCTAATGCTCTGACTCTTGTATGATTCTGAAGACTTTTGAGGCGCTTCAGTTATTTAAAACGCATTACCCAATGAATTAAAACTCCCAGTTGCGAACAAAAAAATATTGGCAAAAGCACTTAAAGGATATTTTATAAATCAGTGATGTGTCCTATCTGTGAGACCTCTGTGTGTGAGAATGTCTTTCTTGCTGTATTTGTGATGTTGCTGTTCTTGATGTATTTTTTCGCTTGTTCCCTCTTCTTTTGTGCTTCCTATTTGGAATTTATAAGTCTTTGTAATAATATATATATATATATATATATTTAAAATACCAAATGTATTTTTGTATGTTAATATTTTAATAAGAAAATACACATATGTATATGTATATATATATATATATATATATATATATATATATATATATATATATATATATATATATATATAAATATATATATATGTATATATATATATATATATATATATATATATATATATATATATATATATATATATATATATATAAATATATATATATATATATTTATATTATTAATATATATATATATATATATATATATATATATATATATATATAAATATATATATTGTCGCTTTAGGTAACTCAGTGAAAACATTGAGTTACCTGACTATTTTTCAAAATCAACCAGGTACTGAAGACTTATGAGCTTCATTGTAAAACAAACAAAAAACTTTTAAAGTTCTCTCGTGTAAACTTCCTAAAATGGCTTCGGCCCTTTTGCCTTTCCGACGACAGTAGGTATTTTATTACAAACTAAAGTGTTATGTAATAGTTTGTGCCTTGAATATCAAAGTATTTTTTTTATCGAATGGTGCACTTTTGTATTCACATATAAAATTGACGTTTTAAATAATATTTATATATATGCTTCACAAAAATGCCTTTTGATTCAAAGTCAAGTCTACAAAGCACTACGTTTTGATTATCACTATGCCATTTTTTTTGGCAGGAGCTTGCAGTATTTAGAGGGTGTAAAACTGTGTTGTACACAAGAAAAGAATTAAGAAAAAACATGAAATTTACAATTTTATACTAAAAAAGGAAAAAAAAATCTTTGACTTTTCTTTTAGTAGATGTTACATAACTTTAAAGTCCCTTATTGACTACGATCTAAAGCGTCGGATACATACCCAGGCGTCGAAAATTAAACCTTTTCCAAGATATGTTCTCCACCTTTGCCCAAGCAACAAATTTCTTTTTTTTTTTTTTGGGAGTAGGAATCATTTAACTATTTTTAGGTTATCCATAGCTTAGGAATGTTTAATTTTCAATAGAAAACTTCGAACATTTTTTTGCCAATAAGCCGATATCCCATAAAAACGTGACCTAAAATGATTTTTCAAATCCCAGCCCTCAAACACGCTGGTGAAAATTATAATGTGTTAAAAAAAAACATACTTTTCATTAATTTAATTTAAGAAGAGTCCTGATTGCTCTCAACTGTCTAGAAACAGTGAAACTGGCATCTCGGTTGGGGCATGTTGTGAAGCTAAAGGTAGTGAGGAGAGAAAGGAGATGGGGTAGAGGAAGCTTATAAAGTACTTGGCTATTCAGGTCACCAAACACGGCTAAAGCCATTTTAAGAAATGTTTAGATTCTGAATGATGGTCTTTCACCAGGGTGACACTAAGAGTATCTACCACTCTGAAACGTTCCGCAAATTAACTATATATTATTATGTGTAAATTAAATGCGTTATTACTCATATAAATTACATCAAAATTATTTGAGCCCGCTTGGCTTGAATCCGTGACCACTGGATTCGAAGTCAAGCGTCTTACCACCCAACCATGGAGTCCGTCATTCTTGATACCTTATATAGTTGGTTATGTACTTAAATTTTGTAAATTACCTATAATTTTATTGTAAATTAAATGCGTTATAACTCATATTAATTAAATCAAGTTTATTTGCGCACGCCGGGCTTGATTCCGCGACCGCTGGATTTATAGTTGAGCGTCTTACCACTTGACCACGGATACCTTCGATCGATCTTTGTTTTCACCGAAAGGAAGTAAGGTAAAAAAGAACCTACTTCGAGAAACAGACACAACCAGAATACACTGCTATCGACGTATTTCTTCAGTGTACATAACTATTTCCTTAAAACACTTTAATTGTACAACCATCGAAAGCGGAGTTCAGCTGTTGGGCTGTTTTGTTTGTGCTCAGCTAGAAAAACGAAGCGGCGGACGTACTGTGTACACTCCCTTGTAATTATGTCGTGGACTTTTTCAACAGGTGTGACACTCGGTGCGACTTTTTGCCCCGCCGCTGTACCAGTGATTTCAGGCTGCTCCGAGTTGTGACGTTTCTTAAATAAGAGAATATTTTTCTCAGGCAACTGTTTTACTTTTCGTCCATTTATAAGTTCCTTTACTCAGCAAATTCTCAGGACGGTCGCAATTAGAATGTAAGGCTGGGATGTTTAGTTTTTTCGTTCATTATTTTTGTCAGCATAATAAAAGCATTACATTAGGAAGTAAGAAAAACAGAATAAACAATGTGAAATAAGGTTGGTATAAGAATTATGAAATACAACACAATTACAGACATTAAAAAGAAGGCAAACGTTGCGTGAGGAGAGTTAAAGATTTGGTAAGAGGTATCATAACATAAGAGAAATAAAGAAAGTAGAATCAACTGAGAAAATAGCTTCTCATGAGACCAAATGACTAACGGCCTCCGTGGTCAAGTGGTTCGATGTTCGACTATGAATTCAGAGGTCGTGGGTTCAAACCCGGCGTGCGCAAATAAATTTAATTAATGTATATTATTGAGATAAAGCATATAACAGAGTGGTAGATACTCCAAGTATCACCTGGCTGAAAGACCATAATTCAGAATTGAAACGTTGCTTGAAATGGCTTCGTGAACGTGTTTCTTAATTGTGAATACCGCACAATTGTTCCCAACCATCTAGAGCTAGAGAGACTGGCATCCTCAACTGGGGTACGTTGTGAGGTTGAAAGTATTGAGGAAGGGAAAGAGATGGGAAGAGGAAGGTTGAAAAACACCTGGCTATTCAAATCTGGTCACCAAATTCGGCTAAAGCAATTTCAAGCAACTCTTAAATTCTGAATAATGATCTTTCACCACGGCGTTGCTCAGAGTATCTACCACTCTGGAACGTGCTGTAAATATACTACACATTATTTTATATGAATCAAATGTCTCATAACAATTATGAATAAATTAAATTTATTTGCGCACGCCGGGTTTGAACCTGCTACCTCTCGATCCGTAGTGGAACGTCTTACCACTCGACCACGAAGGCTGTCAAATATTTATATATATATAGTGGTACAAAACCTACACACAATAGGCTTTGACCAACCTTCTGAGAAAATTGCAGAAAAAAAAGCATTTTGGTCTCAGGTGACCTTTTATTTATTTTTTTCAAATTCAAACCTCTCACTCTGCTGCCCCAATCCTTACTGTTCAATGCTGATGTATTTTTTCGAAGTAGGTAAAAAATAACAAAAATATCATGCGTACGAGCACAAATACATATTTAAAAAAAAAACACTTGGAATACATTTATGTTGAACTAATAAGATTTTGAAATTGTATTAACACAGATTGAAGATTACTTCCTTACCTACTTGCATGCATCTTGCAAACAGCTGGTGCCAAATTATTCCTGTCCCAAAATAGATAGTTTCGTATTATTAATCATTATACAAACAATATCATATACCAATGAATTGTATTTTAGCTCTCGAAATGAATTTAAATAATTAATTTTTCCACGAACTTTGCTTCCATTAAGTTCAGATATTCTACTTATTCTGCCAATATCAGTGTGTTGTCGGAATAACAAATATCATTAATTACTTAGCCATTCCGAGTTATACCATCCGTGAGCTCTTCAAAGGCATCGCTAAATATAGACTTCTCATAAAAGCTTAATAGCGTCGGTGACAGAGAGCAGCCTTGTTTAGTTATTTGCAGAATTTCAAAGATTTGTGTATATTCTGGAGTGTCGCTTCACTTACCTCAATTATTGTTTGTTGCTATACTCCTACGCTATAACCTACCACGTGATTCAAATAAAAGCCTCCTCAAATAAGCAAACGTGAAAAGATAGCTTTTAGTATCTATCTATCACGCCTTGGCCACAGATCAAATATTTTTCTGACAAAATAATTTTCAACGCAGATATTCACAGTCGTAATGCAAAGGCGTACAGAGAAATCAGACTTCCAAAAAACAATAAATCCAAAAGGTAAAACAGTTCATTTTATAAAAGGATGAAAATTTTATATTGCGTTGCCGGAAACCATCAAAATTACACCGATGAATAAATGTTAAATTCATTGTAAGAACCATTTAAAATCCATAAGTATGTAATATCCATTAGTAAATAAGTTGCAATAGTTAGTTTTCTACCGAAGTAAGATAAAATTGACCTTAATTTGGGCCGCACACAACACTTATATTGGTTTCTTCCTTCAGTGGTTGTGGGCTTGTCTGCCGAAATTTCACGTTTTTTTTTATTCTTAGGTTTTTTAATTTTCTGTAAACAATAATTATTATTTTTTTAAATTTAAAAAAACAATTAAAAAAAAATCAGTTACACAGTTTGATAATGCTCTCAGAAGGTTACACAGTTTGATAATGTCCTCAGAAAACGAAACAGCTGTCACGCGTAAAAATAATTACATCGCAGAGCTTTTAACTAAAAATTGTGTTTAAAAAATTTAAAAAAATAATAATTATTGTTTAAATAAAATTAAAAAACCTAAAAATCAAAATGAAGTTCTACAAAATAAACTTTAAGACCATAAATAAATTGATCAAACTCTTTCAAGTATCGAAATTCGTCCAAGAACAGATATTTAAGTAATACAAATATAATATTACTTAGAGGAACATATTAATATAACCAATTTTTCGTTATACAAGTAATTATCACAGATTTTTTTTAGTGATTTAAAAGTAACTTAATATATATTTAAAATAGTATGTAATTGAATGGTATGTCTAGAGTAATTATGTATTTAATGGTATGTCTAGAGTAATTATGTATTTAATGGTATGTCTAGGGTCTAGGATTCAAAAGGTCTAATGCAAATTGGCAACCTAAGTTTTTATTCTGTTTGATGAATGAATATTATGAAGTACCTGAACTGAAATATTGGATCAATGCATAAGTTCGAGGTAATTTAAAAAATAATGTGTATTAGTTTAAAATGATTTCGTTAATGTACAGCCAATTTATAAACATTAATTTACTAATTATTTAACGAGTGAACAATCTAGTTGAAACAGGTAAGTAGGTACGCTCAGAAAATATTTTCTGAAGCACTGTTTCCATGGACACCAAAAAAGCTACGAGCTTTTATGTATATATCCATTTTTACAAATTGCAAATGCAATTAATACATTAAACTTTGAAATAGAGCACGTACTTTGTGGTAAGACATAATTAAATTTGAAATAAAATTATCTTTTTTTTCATATTTATTACATACTTGTACATATTTATTCAACCTCGAAGACGGTCCAGGTAGAGCCGAAACGGGTTGGTGTATGTATCCAATAAAGTAGTGTTAAAACAAAGATGCTTTTATTTCAAAATTAATTGCTTAAGTATTTTTTTTAAATCCCATCTTCTGGATTCAAAGACAAAAATTTTACCTCTGCTGCGAAGATTGAAATAATATTGCAATATAATAAGTAAAAATAAGTAGACATTTTATTATTTTTAAATGTGTTTAATTAAGGTTTACAATGATTACAATGGGCAATTTTTAATCAATTTTTTTTTTCATAGATACATTTTCTAGAAACTCAACACGAAACTAAATAAATGCGCTTTATCGATAATAGTTTTATGTTCCTTAAATATATTTTTTTACTTTAACACTCTAGGAAAAGTACTTATCAACAAGAATAATAATTTATAATATTTGGAGGGAACATAATAATTTAACTAATTTATTGTAATAATTATTATAGTTTCATTTTTAAAATGATTTAAAAGTATTCTTAGCTCAATATATTTCCAATTACCAATTATGAGTAATGTGACATTTCAGTACATCGTGGAAATAATAAATATTGACTATGTTTTATTTTTATTTATATAAAAAAAACAGTTCATAAGTTTTATGATGCCTGGCGCACCATCGTGATATTTAAATACTAAAACAATGTTTGATATCAAAATGGAAAATAGCGATGAAAATTGTTTTGATGCGACCGGGATTTGAATACCGTAACCGAAATTCAAATCCTTGCGACGGCAATGAGCTTTTTTCTCATGAAAGAACTATTTTGATAAAAAAGCATCGTTTTAATAATTAAATCTGAATATTTTAATTTTAAAGACTGGAACTTGTTTTTTTGTTACTGCTTTTAGGTTGATTTTTTTAAAACAGTATTTACAAGTAAAAAATAAAACAAAAACCTTAGAATTATGAAGAAAATCACTTTTCTTAAGATTCGTCTTAGTGACCTTTAGTCAAAGAAAAAAATATTTACATAATTATAATAAATTGATACAACTTCTTAAATACATATTTGGCACCATCATAGTTATAGAAATTAAACATTATTATTTATTTTGACATGAAGGCATGTTTAAAAAATACATTTAGAAGAAAGTAATGCAATGTACAGTTTATTTTTCAGTAAATTTTGCTTTTTTATTTAAAGATTGAATATTATACAGTTAACTAATTTATAATATAGAAAGGTGTAATAATATTTAAAAAAACGCACAGTTATAGTTTTTTATTTCAAGGACTGTAATAACTAAATATGTTTCAATTACTATTTTATTCAGAAAATCTATGAAATAATCTATATACACATTTACAAAATATGTCAACATACATCGACCATTCTTCAGCCCGCTGTTTATTTGATTCGAAACCTATTATAACGGTTATAAAAATAAACAAAAACTGATGTTAATATTATTAACTGTAATTTAATTTAATAATTCTTTAAATTTCAGTAATTTTTTTTACTTTTACGAAACATTTGAAAAATTTGGAACTCAAAAAAACTTTATTCTTTTTTACAGTTAAATGAATGCCCGCACTTCCATAGTTCGCGATAGAAATGATGTGCGTTGTGTTTATCTAAAAAAAATAACAAAGATGCGTGCACATTTTAAGGTATTAAACGAAAGAGTAACGCTTTGGAAAAACAAATTTCGTTTAGAGTAACATTAAAAAAAAAATGAGTAACTTTATTCGAATAAATATCTACAGTTCAGACTTAAAAAAAACTATGAAGTCAAGGTAAGTTTTCGGTCTAAAATATTGATGCAAAGTTGATTTTTTACACACCTCCACAAAAACTAGACATATGCACACCTTACAATAAACCTTATTAAGATTCCAAATTTCCCAATGATCTTTAAAAAAATCTAAAAATTTTCAACTTAACAAAAAAAGTCAATACGTTTGTACATTAGGGTAAATGTTCGTAATTCTTCGCAGAACTGCTAATGCGATAATAATAATAAATGATCAATTAAGTAAAATGAAGTTTGGTGAAAACTTGGTAGGCTCTCTTTGAGCAGGGCTTAAATCGGATCACACTCTGTATTCACAAAGCTTCCAAGCGCACATTGCACGAGCTATTCGTGGGACTCCGAAGTGACATACTGCTCAGAGAGTCATACAAGAACGTCCATCTGGCCGGCCAAATTGGTCTGTCGCAGATTCCACCAACACGCATATTCCCCACAATTTCGGGCATAATAGCTCGCATGAATGTACTAATAGTGAAATTGCGATTCGGTCATTGAGAGCATAGGACATAGAAAACATGGAACAGACTGAAACGCTCACAGAACATTCGGGAATAGCCCCGGAACAGTGAAATAACATATAACCTGGTACATGGAGAGATATCCCCGGAGAATAGGATTATTATTCCCGGCAAATTGTGTACAGCCGGCCCAGTAAAGATAGAGCCAAGATTTTAGATTGAAATTGTTGCTAGAATTGGCGACCAACGTAATTATTTAATGTGCTAATGTTAGTAGTCAGGCCCGAGATATATAAATGTCACTGTGAATAAATCCAAGGCATAGTTTGGATCCTTTTAAAGTCATCAAATGGAAAAATTGTCCAAGTTAGGGGTTGCTGTATGCAAGGCGATTTACGGGATGGTTTCATATTGCAATAGTGTTGCAAAAGTCGTTTGTTGTCCAATCTGAAGTCAAAGTAGAACTTCGTGGATACTTGCATGTAAAAGCAACGCGTCTACTAAAACATGTTCGCGAGAGAAGGAGACGCTGATAACAATACTTGTATTCCCAGAAGGAAAATTGCAGGAAAATCAATACATAGTGAGCTGAATTGATTTTACGTTAAAAATAAGTAATCAATGGAAGTAAGGATGGTAGTCCACAATGTAGTTCTGATACCAACCTTCAGTAGAACATCAGAGCAAAGAATCGGCAGAAGAAGGTTTAAAGTAGAGTTAATGCAATTAAAATAAGATCTTCTAGGCGTATGTATGGTAAATCATAAATAACTGATTACAAGCAAAATTACAAAGTATTTACTGTAGATGTAAGCGTACTGAATAAGGTTGAATAAAGAATATTTAAGCACACGTTAGCAATATGGCTGAATGGAGAAATGAGTGTCAAAAGAATTACAGAAAAGCAAATAATGGAAGATGAACACGCGCCAAATAGATTTGAGATGCGTTTTAATTATCTGCGTATCTTTGGAGAACTGGCATAAAATCGTGTGTAAGTTAAGTGATAAAAAAAATATATCATAAAATCAGCAGTAGTGTACAAAAATACACACTTTTCATACAAATCGAATTGAATAATTCAAAGATTAGGAATATTGTTCACTTCCATTCATGATGGATGGAGTTTTTAATTTTTAAAGCAGGTTATCAGTTACCAAAAATGAAAACCAAGGCATTTGAATGAAGGAGTTATTTTAAATAAGTGTTCGGCGGGTAGTGCTAACGGATAAAATTCCCATCCAGAAAGCAAAGTCACGCGTTAAAGGGTAGCCTTCATTACTATCACTGTAATTGCTATAAGCAATAATATTTTAATCCATTAAATAAACTGTAAGGGCTAGCATTAAAAAGCCAGCGGATTATCTCAGTGCCGGCGATTAAACATGAATTATTTATTTATTTACTCGCCTTCCAGCAGATTATCCCAAATAAATTTGAGGCGCTCCCTTTGCCCAAGGAGTTGCTTCCACAGACCTTTGTACATAACTGACCAATTTGGGCACATGAAATGGCAATCGCCTGGAAATATTATTACCATCGTTATCATTTTATGGTTGAAGTCCCATCACGGTATTAAGTTTAATATCAATGCTTAGTGCCTACTTTTAGCCTTGTTAAGCCATTATTCTGTTTATTTAGTATTTACGAATCAACCTTACCGCCATAACTTAAGGAATAAATGGCTACATTTTTCAAAATCCAGCGGAATATCTTTTGGTTTCGGACAGGACCCTTATTACTCTATTTCAGACAATTAATTTAATCCTTGATCAGACTTTTCCGATACTGATTTGCTCCCCGAGAAACGGTTCAGAAGATTAAAGACTTGAAATAAGATTGAAAAAGATAATCATTATTATTTAACAATCCTAAGCCTGGCTTTGTTTTATGGACAAAAATAATTTTTCTTTTGTTAGAGTGGATTAGAGATCTCAACTTATTGACAAATTGGGCTAGACTAGTTGTGACCATTACGACTGATTACTGTGGACTGAAATATCTTCTCTTCATTTTATTTTCAGCTCGGGCGTGTCATTGCAGCCAAGTTAACTAAGCGAGTGAAAACAAACACAATGTCATTTATGTGAAACTGACAAATTGTGTCCAGCTATAAGTTCCTTGAAGATTTTTAATTGACTTGGAAATGACAATCATTAAAACACACGTAATTTAACGAAAATACATAAGATATTTTAAAATTAATCATCAACAATTGACAGCAATTATCAAGAGTAAAGTCATGACACAAAATCCTTTACAAAAAATATTCTACAAATGAAGTCAAAAAGATTTAAATAATGCCAATGTTAATAATAATCCAAATAAGTTTTTAAATAGGCATAAATTGTTTTGTTTAAAATGAAAACACGAATTATTAAATAACGAAATGATTTTATCCAGTTTTTTTAACACATTCTTGGAATCCAATAGTCCTTTACATAAAACTTTGGATCAAGATACCGAGATATCGAGATACCACCCTTACCATAGAAACCACCTTAAGTAAAACATTTAGTTATACCTCAGTACTTTTTCTTTGCATTGGATTTCTGGGATTGATGATTTATTTACGGTTTAAAAACAAACATGATATCTTGGCTATTTTGTGTGAATAATTTAATTATATTCACTGATATCATAAACGCGTTGAACATATAAACTCGATTTGTTGTTTTATTGCATTACTGTAAAGAACTCGAACAATATAAGTTGTTTTTTATCTCTTCTTTCTCCAATCTCAATAAAAACTTTGAATTAAAATATTGTCTTGATTAACCTTTGAAAAGAAGTAGGAAATAAACTATTCCATTAATGCGGCGCTAATTTGCGAATCTCCCATAAAGCTTTTAAATTGAATAGGAAATTCCCTTCATCAGGAATTGGTTAGACTTAAACCCGAGTTAAACCAGGTTCCACTATTTAGTGTTCAACCATTCTAACCATACGGCTTACCGACTAGACGATAATTTGTCAGCTTGGAATTTGATTACTCGGCGATCGCTTAAACCGAGATCACTTAACCTGTGTTTATCGTCCTGGCGCTTGATTCTGTCCCATGGCGCTTTCGATGCTTTATTGGTACTTGTGTTAATTGCTAACCAGTTGAATGATTTCAGAATTCACATGATGTATGCTTGCAGTAGACTGGTAATTGTGTTATCCATAAACTTAATTGTGTAGTCGGCTAAAGAGGAACTAACAAATTAACAATGGGCCAAAAGAGAAACTAATACCTTCGATATCGAAAAACGCTTTCAGAATATTTCACCGATACATTTGTCGCAGTATACTTATAATTTATCACCACCGTAATTATATTGAAAATAATCTGTGGTTTTTGGGAATCCAGGTATTTTAAGACGCCGGTTGAATTATGCAATGTCAGTTGCACATTATAAGATCACTCGGTGGCTCATATCAAGAATGTGGTTTCAGTATGTTAAGCGAAGATTTTCGAAAATAAAAAAATAATCAAGGCCTGTGAAACGCTTTAAATCAAATTAAAATCCAATCTGTAGGGCGAAAAGGAACGCCTTTCAAATATGTCCAGTTGAAACGCATGTTTTATATAGACAGATAAAAGTAAAATTGAAACAAATCGAAAATCAAGCGTCGAGAAAATAAAAACATGTAATTTTATAACAAAACTATAAAAGTAACACAAATCCTATGGAAATGGTTTTTTTCACCCGTTATTAAAACAAACACATTTCTCTTTGGTTTTAAGATAAATAAAAACATTCACAATGATTCTAAAATATATATACTGTTCAATATTAAAACACGGTTTTGTAGTGAATAAATAAAAACATATTGATACGGCATAAAATAATACATTTACTTTGATTTTATTACATTTACCATATTTGTTTTATTATATTATGCCTGTTAGTTTTGTTACTGACCGTAACATCATCAAGATATTATTATCATTAATAATTAATAAAACAGCTTAGTAAAACGTTTATTAAATTATTATAGAATTTAAATTATCGAAGGAAGCAATCACTTTGTAGCTTGATATTATAATTTAAAAATAAAAAATATTTTGTTTTAAGCCACTTTATTTATACACATATAACAATTCGACTAAAATTCTACTAAAAGTAGTCTAAAAGTCCGATTTCAAGAATGTTCCCCTTCTCCTCTTCCCATCCCCCTACCTCTCTACCTACTCCATTACCACCCCCTCTCTGATGCTTTGTCCTGTTTATACTAATGTTTTGTCTCTTTCATTAATTTCTTTGTCTACTGTATAACTCTATATTTTAATCTTAGTTTATATTTATACGTGATGAAGGTTAAGTTTAACCGAAACCGGTCGAATTGTTATATGTGTATAAATAAAGTGGCTTAAAACAAAAATATTTTTTATTTTTAAATTAGAATTTAAATTATTCAGTTACGGGCACGAACAAAAAAATTGTCAAGACAAAAAAAGTTTATAATGGAAGTAATTGTATCATTTAATATATCGTCGCTCGAAAGGCAAAAGAGGTTAAGCGACACATAAGTGAAAAAAATAGTTGAATATGCAGTTTTGATCAGTTTTATTTTCTGCATCGAAGGCTCTGACTCACGTTCGATTTTGAAAACTTTTGTGGGCCTTCAGCCATCAAAACTAAACTTGCCTTTTGGGAGAAGGCTTAACTCGAGCGACACAAGTTTGGGATGTTTTAGCTTTTTGTCGCTCCAGGTAACTCAGTGAGACTTTTTTTTTCAAAATCCAACCAGGTACTGAAGACATTCCTTCATTCACTATCGACGAATTTTATTGTAAAAAAAAATAATCTAGAAGTGTTCTGAGGCAAACTTTCCTAAATGGCACTTCGGCTCTTTTGCCTTCCCGGTGACGATATAGTAGATCATTAAGTGAATAATTTAAATTAACTGATTACATATTTAATTTACACGTTGTATTCACAAACATTCATTCATTATCAACATAACTACAAGTATCATAAATTAAATACATATTATAGAACACAGCACTAAAGTTTTTAATTGCCTTATAAAATACTTGAGTTACCTTTATTATCATTCAATTTAAAATGCAAAACACAACGTTCAATTCGATCCCACCGGAGATGGTCATCTGCGGCCGAGGAAGACGAAGAAGGGGAGCGTCAGCAAGAGGGGGAGGGGCGCCCCTCGGGGGGCGGTGTTGCTGTCAGTCAGGTCTTTGGAGCGGGAACTGTGGCCCCGGGCTGCTTCGGCTAGACCTGGGGAACAAATAATACACATATTATAATATATTTATTAATATTTATATATTATAGTGAATACCGCACAAGAGTCCCAACTACTCCCAACCGTCTGGAGCCAGTGCGACTATTGCATCCCCAATCGGGGTATGTTGTGAGGCTGAAGGTAGTGGGGAGAAGAAGCAGATGGGAAAGAGGAAGGTTGGGAAGTACCTGGCTATTCGGATCTGGTCACCAAACACGCGTTATGCCATTTCAAGTTTCGATTCTGAATGTTGGTCTTTCACCAGGTACTTAGAGTATCTACCACTCTGGAACGTGCCGCCAATATACTATATATTATTTTACATGAATTAAATGTGTTATGACCTCAGATCAATAATATACAAGAGAGAGCGCTGCTGTAGTCAGGCTTTAGGAGGTTTGCCGGACTCGGCTAGACCTGGGCGTGGCTAAGACTAGGACTAGGGTATTTATACATCCATTCATAGCACATGTCACCATTATGTTTTTTTTTTAATTCGGATAACCACTTTTTCACAGTATTGTTATAAACAAAAATATAGCGCGTAACCTAATAAGCCGTCGAGTTATGTTAATTTATTTTGCGTATCAAAACGTGTGGGCGGAGTCAACGGAGACGCGGGACACGAAAAACATTCTAGCAATATTTTAAAGCGGTGTGATAATAATTTGTTGTCTCTTTCTTTCTCATGATGTACGACGTAAAAACGCCGGAGAAAGTGATTTATCCTAAATTTGTATAGGTTAGGTAAAAAGAATTCGCTCTCTCTCCACATTTTGTTTCATCCAAGTTATGACATATAATAATTAAATAAAAGTTATTTGCGCACGCCGGAGTTGAACCAGTGACCTTTGGATTCGTAGTCGAGCGTCTTACCACTCGACCATGGAGACTGTCATATGTGTGTACAAAAAGCGTATATTTAACAACATGTCATATTTTTGTAGAGCTTCTTTTAACTGTTATGTCAGCCGTAAAAAATATAAAAGCTTATGCGTATTTTCACAAATTTAAATTACCGCTTTTGTTTATTTCATAAGGCTTTGCATAATGTATGTGAAAAAGCAAATATTTTTAAGGTCTGTAAAGCAACAATTAAGTATCGTACCGTGTCATGAGATCATAAAAGCAAATAATTTTCTTCTTCTTCTCTTAAAATTGTAATAAGCTGTATCATTATAACTATTCAAACACTTAAATTATAAAGATATGAAAAAATAACTTTGTTTAGGACCACGAATATTATTTTAATTTTTATGACCGACCGGTTCCGCTTAGTCTTAGCATCATCACGGTAAAAGATTAATCTGTTAACTACTCAATATAATTTTGTACCTTGATGATGCTAAGGCTAAGCAAAACCGGTCGGTCATAAAAATTAAAGTAATATTCATGGTTTAAACAAACTTATTTTTTCATTTATTTAAAAATGAAAAACCACAAAGTGATTGCTTTCTACGAAAATACTACAATTTTAATTTGAGCATAATGTTTCTACCCACATAATTCAATACGTTAAATATATCACGATTGATTTTTTTCTTTTTTCATATTTTTTGAAGAAGGTCAATATTTCTGTTTCAAGAATTTAATATAAAATAATCTGTCAATAGTTTTATGACTGTAAAATCAGTTTTTTTTCATAAGAACAAATCACTTTGTGGTTTGACTTTAATTTAAAAAAATCAGTTCGATTTGAAACCACAAATTTATTGTGTTTAAACGTCAACCAGTTTCGCTTAGATCAAGCTTCGTCAGGGAAATTATAATGACTTATTGTTATAATCGCCTTGACGAAGCTTGATCTAAGCAAAACCGGTTGGCTTTAAAACATAGTAAATTCATGTTAATTTTAATATCACGAAAAAAAAAAAATAATATAACCGTAAACTTACAATTTATTTTTCTGCTAACTTTATGTTTTTAATAAGACAGCATTAACTACCATCGTTTTCGGTAGTTAATTATTAAACTCTTCATAATGTTTTAAAAGAAAATCTTTTATTCAAAATTCAAAAACTTAATTTCCGAATTCTCTTTCTCACATGCAGTGTCTAATTATTGCCAAAGAAGTGAATCCAAAAAAGCATTTATCAAACAGCTCCACCTCGTAAATTTCCTCGTAATCCAAAGTAACAGCAGTTTATAAACTCACAGACACTACTCTTAAATAATTCACACTCCAGAGGCAAAAAAGCATTCACTAAATTACAAAACTACCTACTTTTAGGAAAGTTTCATTACAAAATATATGAACTCAGTAATTTACTCTACTCACCTAATCGTGTATTTTCTCGCCAAATATAACAATAATAATAAAAACATACTTTTACAGAATTATTTTGCTATTCTATTGTATTGCATAATGTAAAAATAACCTCTTTTATTGCTGCATTGTTTCTTTAAATTTGGAGTCATATTTTTGAGGTGATTTAAATTATTTTATTTTTTAAGGAAACACAAACATTCCCGGGTTACGAATAACCTGACAATATTGAAAAAATCCTACTAACATCATAATAAGCGGAAAATATTGCTTATGCAATGATAAAGGACTTAGCCAGTAGAGGAGTTGAACCCGCGACGTCCGGGCGGGAATCCGACGAGTTTGTTCACTCGGCTACTGACCGGTCGAAATTGTAATGTTGCCAAAAATACCTCAACGTATTTGGGAATTATGAAATTATTATTTTCTCTTTGTTTTTTACAATTATTATTATTATTTTAAGTATTTTTAGGATACCTCAGGTATGCCTTTTAGTAACCTAAATATACCAAAGAAATGGCCTTAGTTTTTCTATATGGGCTAACATTTTTTATGGTAATTAAATAAAAGTTAAATTTCTCAATTTTTTCGTTTCAGCTCTCATTATAACTGATTTGATGTTTATATTTTGCATGGGCATACATTATATAAAACATGGGTTGTTTATCGCAAGTACGGTTGTTTTTATTTTATAAAAAGCTGTTTTCAGCCGTTCCGCATTGTTTGTGAGAAACATAAGTGAGGTGGACTTTTAATATATCAGGGTGTTTCATTTAAAACAATTACAATGGAAGATGATTAAGGTGTCTCCTGATAATTAGCAACAAGTGAAAGAACAATGAAAAGAAAAATAAGGTGGATCTAAACTTTAAATAAACACTGCTATAACTCACCTCCCAAAATGTTGACATGATTATCAGTCGACCCATGAGGTAGGTTGGGGTAAATTTTTATTTCTGCAATCAAAAAATAAAAATTATGATTGCTCTTTTAATTGATAGTAACAAAGTTGGGATATTAATTTTAGGTTAAAGCGATAAAAATGTGAAATTTTTGATGATTTCAAGTTGACCAAAGCGAAAATTGATTATAATGGTGAATTTCAAATTTGAGTGACATAATAGATAATTTAAAATGTATGAAAACACGATTAATTATGTGCATGGCTTAAAAATAAGGACGCCACAAAAAAAAAATGAATAAATAATGGTGTGAGTATGATTAATTAATTTTTTTGTGAATTTTATGTAAAACATGACTTTGGTGGGCATTGTATGGGTTAATCAAATTGAACAGTTTAATTTGATTGAAGTAAATGACGATTTAAAATAGCTCTTACTAGTCTAATATTAGGCTTAGAAAAAAATGTCTTTCTCATAAGTCGATTGATAAATGTAATTAATTCTACAAACATATTTGGTTGAAATGAAAAATCAGGGAAAAAATTACATATCAAAATAAATTATACATGCATTTACAAATTATAATGATAATTTAACATCCCATTCACGGTTTTCACTAAAATTTTCCTTTCTCTGTTATAGTTCAAGCCCAATAATACTACAAATAATATAATTTATTATATCAAAGCTCCAAAATTTTTTGATTTTTTGTATTTAAAGTTAACTTCTACCTATGCCTTAAAATTGTTATAATAAACAAGCAAGCTTATAGAAACTTATAAAATTGTAAAAATAAAAATAATTAAATAACGTAATTATTGAAATAATAATACTTCTATAAATCAAAACGATTAAAATTGCACTTAAGAATTACCACAATTCCAAGACGAATTTCAGTACTGAGATAAAAAAAGCTGTAAGATACGTTTATTTATTCGATCAAGTATTTCTACGCCAACAAAACATGCAGATTGTGCAATACATAGCAGAACAAAGATCATATTATATTCATACAGTTGGTGGCAACTCACCATAAAGTCGAAGAGTTCCCTCGGATTTCCCGAGGGAGTTAGTAGACACACAGTTGTATGTGCCGATGTCTGATCGTGAGAACTTTTTGATGACGAGCCACATGAACACCTTGTAGGATAATCTCTCCTCTTTGATTGAGTACTTGGGCCTGTGGAAAATAAATAATTACAATTTAAAGTATTAATAATTGACGCAACTTCAAACAATAAAAGTTGAACTCAGAATCTTTTTAGGACCCTGAAAATTCAGTTGGTGCCGGTTTTAATATAATTATTGTAAACGTTATCAAAACAGAAATACACGTTAGACGGAATAAACCTGGTTAATTGTCGATTATGCGTCATTAAGTTTTCATTATTATTGTGATTTTGTAGGTATAGTGATTTGATCGCATACGCCTCCAAAAAGAGTTTTTTTGTATTTATTTTATATTTTGTTGTTTTTCTTTTCATCGAGGAGAAAACACAGATATATAAACAATATAAAATGTAAGGTATAGAGAATTTTCTTGCAGATATTTTTTGCAGATCAAGCACTTATGAGTAGCAATATGGTATATGAAGCAAGGTAGATGGCGTAATACCTACATACAAATATATTAAATATACAAATAAAAGGGAAAGTAAACGTGGTTTAAACATTATACAATAAGCAGTAAATCTCATGTCACTATCACATCCTTTACAGAACTATAGCCTTCATATTTATAATTAAAATGACGGACGAATCAAGGGGTAAAGCTGAGTACAGTACCCGAATAAAAATACATTTAAGGAAAAACTGGCAAAAAGTACACAATTTAAAAGATTTATTTGTCACTTACAGGATTTTTTTTTTTTACTGAATGTAATTAATGAATCAGAGAAAACGTCAGAATCCTCTTTTGAATCAGCGTTGATAAACAAACATATGAACTATGTTCGTACAAAGCATTTACTTTGGGGCTTGTCATATTTATAAATAAAACAGATAAACCTTGTTTAAACCCACTTGTATTTACAATACTTTGTCCTATACTTGACATATTTCCAGTAAGCCGTCTGTCATTCCTATTTTACCCTCAATTACCCCTTATCATTTTAATTTTAATACTTAAACATGTTTATATATTTCAGTATTCTATATTTTAGTTTAATTTTAATATTTTCTTGAAGATGGAAGGGTGCTTCCGAAACCAGTCGACAAAATATTGAAAATAAAAGTGGTTTTAAAAGTTTATCTGTTTTATTTGCAAAAACCATGTATCAAAAAATTCATAGTTGTGTTGATATTAATAATGATTGACTCGGTAGTAATCCTATTTAAATAATTTTGAGATTAGATAGTTTTTAATGTGACAAACGATTAATATGCATGTTCACCGTTATGTTACCTGAAATCTGTAATCGTTTGCCCTCTGAAAACATTATTTCAGACATAACTTCATTGTAAAGTTGTACTTTTTCCCAGTGAATGTTCCAGGGGAGACCAAAGGTCCCGAGTTAGGTAACAAAGTCTTCGGAAGAAGTTGGAAGATATTTATTATAATTTCATTTTCTACCACCAAAGTTCCCCCATTAACAGTCCGGGAATTCGGTATTTTTGCGCATTTGCAAGAATTTCATTTCAGTTTCAGGTTGAAGAGCATATAACGGAACGATGTTCAATTCAATGAACTCATTCTGCCCTGGCAATAGGTATCATTGCATATAATATGGTAACGATTAAGTTAATGTTTATTAGGCAAAGCAAACAATCTGCGAGCTTAATATCTCCATAGAGCACAAGTTTCCACGAGTATTCAATTTTGTCTTTTGTGGAAATGTTGAGTTGAACTTTACACTTTGTATTGCTTTTAGAAAGAGCAGGTATTGCATGACCTTTAGAAACTGGAATCAGTATTGCAGCGCGTCACCGTTAGCCTTTCTACAAACGGGAAATATGCTATCCTTCGTTCTCTTGGGTGAAAAAATTCTTTAAAAATCCTGTACAGAGTGATTTATACTTATTGCAACATGGTGATAAATTGAAAAAAATGTGATTTACAAGTAAGCACTTGAAGGATACTATCTTGAAAATTGTATTAATCAGTGATACATCCTATCTGTAAAACCTCTGTGTGTGTAAATATCTTTCTTATTGTATTTATGATGTTGATGTAATTAATTTCTACTCCCATGTGTTTGTTTAAATGTATTTATTCGCTTGCTTCCCTTTATTTTCCACTCCCTTTAAAAATTGCATGTCTTTGTAAAAATATTATTTCGTTTTATTTTATTGATTTCTCTTTCCCTGAATGAGTTATTTTTACCATTTGGAAATAAAATTGTGAAAAACATATTTTTATTTGTATTACATTATCATTTTAATAAATAAAAGGTTTATATATTCCTGACTTTATGTAGGAATATTGAATCAACTACTATTCGCCTGTGTTGCAAAGAATAGAATATACATTGACATAATGATTTTTTTTGTTGTTTTTATGGATTCTTTCGTAATCCTCTACTAACTAGCTGGGGCTTATACAAATACCCCTCATAATGACTATCTAACTAGTACTGCGGCTCATTAGGCCTTATTACTATCACCATCTGATGGTTTTATTTACTTGACTGAGTTTATTTTTACATTAGTGTTTTCTTAGGGAAAAGATAGTAACTGGATTAAAAACCCTAAGTTGACGTAATTGTTATATTTTTAAGTCCGATATTTTATAAGTTTGTATTGAATACGTTCTATAATAAAGATGTTTACTTTGTACTGTGGGTTCTAGATTGGCGAAAAATATTCCAGTATACTTCTTACTATTGAAAAATAAAACTCTTAGATTATTTTATTAAATCTATTTTATTATGATCTTATATTTCATTTGAGTTCTGAAGTAACAAAAAAAATACCTTACATAATAAGGAGAAAATAGTATATAATATCTATACAAATTAAAACTATCTAAAATCATGATCGTTTTTAATAAATTGTGAGAGAAAAAGTTCGGATATAAGTATTACAGTGCATGTAAAAAACAAAAAAAAAATACTAAAAGCTAGGGGTATACAAATTCAAATGAAACGTATGAATTCATATTAACATATTTGTTAAATCAAAGAAAAGGAAATAAGATTGAAGACAGTCACATGTTAGTACTTAAAAACATTAATATTCAAGTATTATAAGTAAGCGATTCTTAAGATGCATGCAGTGTTAGTATAACAAGTAACAAAATAACAATAAATATTTTATGACAATAAGTATATGGTTTTTTAGTAGACAGTAAGGGCATTTAATTGAAAGGATACAAGTAAGAAGAAAACCGAAATAAAGCAAATTAAGGAAGCTTTTAACCAGAATCTAATCACAGATCACTGGTCCAGAGTCTCCAGTTTTACATCTACGCCACGCAGATCATTTCTACCGTCCAGATCTTCATATTCATTATTTAGGTACCATTAAAATGTGTCTTGGTATGCAGGAATATTTTCATAGTACGAACAACTTATTCATAAACCGAATTGAGTACTCCACAATCCTTTTGTGTTTTAGTCCTTAATATGAGCATAACCTCGGCGATTTGTGAGTCTAGATGGAGTCACGCGATAAGCTCGCCGCAAAAAAGGATAATCACTTGTTGAAACCCCTTAAAATGCTTGATGTCGAACGTCGAATAATCCGCCGAGGGTTGCGAGGGTGCGGCCGGGAAAGCCATTCACAAAGAGTAATCCAACTCGTTTAATGGGAAAACGCGATTATAAATGTATATCCAAGTTTTATGCCCGTTCCAAATTTATTATTATTGGAGATGAGGTCGAAGGGTTGATAATGAACGATTATTTATTTAAAGGAGAGATTTTGATGATAAAATGAATTATTTTATAATTCACCACAAAAAAATGCCGTTAAAATTTTCTGAACGGGTTAGGTTTTTCTGGTTTGGTAAGCATGGTAGAAAAATAAATAAATTTTACGAAAATTCACGAATGCCTTTTTCAAAAGTGAATGATAACGCACCGAAGTCACCTCGTTCAAATATAGTTGTAAGAGCGCTTATATCCATTACACTGGACCCATATATCGCTGGTTTGAACCTGCGATGAGACAGTTATAATAATAATAATAATAAAGAATTGATTGCTTCTATAGCGCCGTTTTTGTGGGAAGATCACCTTAAAGGTGCTTCAGAAGATATATTCGCAATTTAAGGAGCAAAGAGTATGTAGTGTGAGTAGTTTGACGGTCTCCATGGTCGAGTGGTAAGACGCTCCACTACGAATTACAAAGGTCGCGGGTTCAAACCCGGCGTGCGCAAATGACTTTTTATTTAATCAATGTGTGTCAAAACACATTTAATTCATATAAAATAATGTAAAGTATATTTGCAGCGCGTTCCATAGTGGTAGATACTCCAAGTACCGCCCTGGCGATAGACCACCATTTAGAATTGAAACGTTAGTTGAAATGGCTTCAGCCGTGTTTGGTGACCAGATCTGAATAGCTAGGTACTTCTCAACCTTCTTCATCCCTATCTTCTTTTCTTTCCTTACTATCTTCAGCCTCACAACATACCCTAATTGGGGATGCCATTGTCTCACTGGCTCTAGACGGTTAGGAGCAGTTAGGACTCTTGTGGGGTATTCACTTTATAAAAAGAAAATGTTCCAGTCTATATTTGTAATGCAGTCTATCCTCTCTACTGACTCTAGCGGAGAAATTTGAGTAAGTTAAATAGTAGTCGAAGCCCGATGAAATCAAATTAAAAATATTATAATTTAATTATTTGCTTTTCATTCGATGGTAAAATATTTATTTATTTTATTGTATACGCCCGAGAAGGCTTTTACATTAGAGCCCAATTCACACCAACGTCCGGTTCCGCTCAGTGCCGATATTGTTCCGCAAGAAAACTTATTGATATGGTATGAATATCAATCAAGGAGTATGTGCCAAGACAAATTTGTGTGGCAGTATACCCTTCTGCCCACCCTTGTGATATTTAACTACTTATTTAGTTAAATAATTATTTTGAAGTGTAAAAATACTAACATCGCAGATTTTTTTTTATCAAAAACCATATTTTTATCAATAAATAATATTTTTAATAATTAATGATGTATAATAATTATCTCCAGGAAGTTTTGATTTCGACACTATATATTTCGTAGTCCCCTGCTTAAGACCGAGTAATAATTCTTAGAACTTCCTTATGAAATCGCAGTGAGAGAATATCCTTCTCCTGGAACGTTTTTCATGGGTAATTTAAAACAACATAAAAGCCTGAAAATTAGCCTCAATTGCCTGCTCTGACTTTCACAAATTCTTTCACTTTTTGCCATGAATTCTCATTCTTCTGTTCTGCCAAGACAAACTTTTACAGCATCCCAAGAAAATTACGCAATCAACTAAAGTTAATGAAGTCATGTTGTAAAGATTTAAAAGTTAAGGTTGACGGCAATCAAATAAGACTTTTAAAACGTTGCATTAATCACAGTCAAGAGTTTTTCTTCTTTTTCACCTTTTCATTGATTGTTTTAACATTTTTTCATTTAATCTTCGTTGCATATCTCGAATAATATTTTTTGTTAATATTAGTTGGAACTCTGTTAAAAACAATGTTATTATTAATAAAACATTACTAACTAACTAACCATCACGCCGTTTCCCCGCAGGTAGGTAGAGAGGATGAACCGCCATAAAACTCTGTCTTGGCACACTCCTCGCTTCTTTCACATTCATACATTGTCTTTTATATACTTTTCTGACTCTTCACGTGGGTCTATTAAAGTATTTGATTCACTTGATCGTGTCATGTCTTCCTCGGGTGTCCCCGACTTCTTCTTCCATTCACTTTTGCATTTTTTTTTCACTCCTTTCTTCGTTCATTCGTTCTATTTGCCCAAACCATCGAAGCGTCCCTTTCTTGATCCTATTCATTACGCTTACATCAGTCTTGCATTCCGAATATTCACATTTTTAACACGGTCATACTTGGTTTTACCGCATATACGTCTCAGAGATCTCATTTTCACAGCATGACTAACCTAGTTTAAATTTCGTTGCATTGTTATCCCGATAAATTATAAAAATAGTATTTTAACTCACAAAACTCATATACCTAGTCTTAAAGGTATAAATGTCGAATGTAGATCTAATATATGGTAGATAATACGCTAGTGAGTACTTACCTAAGTTAGTCGTCAGTTATAATACATACGTAATCTCTCATAAATTATCTACGTATTTGTTTTATTTTCTTAAAGATTTCAAACACACTTATTCATTTGACTAACTGTAAAGCCACTCTGAAGGGATTTTTTGCTAAGAGTGAGGTGTTTCAACTATGGTAAAAATTTATTGACGATCTGTGCCATTTTGCATTTAAATTATTAAATAGTCCTGTGAACCCAGTAGTAACAAATATTTTTTTAAAATACTTGATCAAGTGCCAAATATAGTTGTGTTTTTTTGTGTAACTTACTAAAAAAAAAATCTCCATAGATATTCGATTTTCAAAATTCTTTCAACGTTATTTTCAACCAGTATGTATTACGTATTTATAGGTACGTACGAGTATATACATAATTTTTTTTTATCTATTATTAAAAACACCTAAAAACTTCATTTTATCAAGTTGTGATATTTTTCATCTAGTTATACTCAACATGGCCAGACAAATTTCGAAAACCTATGGTTCCTTCAGAATAGGTTTCACTTTAAGTCCTGTTAAAATTATGATAAACTTCCCAAGATACCGAGATATGGCCCAAAGAGGCCTAAGTCTGTGGAAATACAAAACAAATTAAATAAACTAAGCTGATTCCGGGGATAAGGGAAATAATGATAAACTTGATACTTTCTCCCGGAAAGCTCTGACGTTGAATAATAGCTTTAACTTATAAGTTAAGCCGGATAATCGAGATTGTCGCTTCCACGATCATTGTTTACTTAAACGTATAATAAATATATATATGTAAGAACAAAACACCACAACAAACGTTAATGTTTGGAAAATAAACTTGATATCTACATCTTGATAGATGTAATTTGTGATCTTTATAATAATTTCGACCAAAAATACAATTCCAACGTGTGAAGGATGGCTAGTGAAATAAATTAATTTAATAAAAATAAGAAATAACAGTTTTGTGAACCGGAAAGAATTAGGACGGTAAACTTAGGAATCGGGAAATTTGCGTAGCTTACTTGCCTGGAAGTCAAAGCAACTATTTTTAGCTCGCAACTTTGTTTCCATCAGGATAAATTGAGCTTTAAAATATCTACACGTAAAACATCCGCAAAGACTAATGAAAACAAAATCAATATTCACAAAATCTACCATACAGTCTTATTTTAAGTATATTTCCACTCTTCACATCATGTCTTTTTCTCCTCCCCCAACTCTTTACTTACTCCCCCCCTATTTGCAACTTTTCCCCCACTTCAACAACTAATGTATTGACCATAATTTTCGTAGAAAACAATTACTTTGTGGTTTGGCATATTTAATCAAATGTAAAAATAATTTTGTACAAGACTGCAGTTTTTATTTTAATTTTTACGATCAACCAGTTTTTCTAAGTCTAAGCATCATCATCTAAGCCATTAAAATTAAAAGTCATATTCATAATATTCAGTTGAATTTTTCCAGTAGTCCAATATTAGGTATATTTCCTGTAAACTTATAAAATTTCTCAATATTCCTTAATCACCTTCTCAGTTTACGTTTCGCCCCTTTCAATTTATATTATCTGTCTCTTTCTCTTTGTTATAATTTAATTGTTATTTTTTTATATTGTGTTGTCGCTCTATTTGTATATACGAGTTTGGTATAACCGCACACTTTGTATTTTTTGTTAAGTCTTATTTTGTACCCTGATGATGCTTAAGCTAACCGAACCGGTCGGTCATAATTTATTTAATAAAATCTGTGGTCTTCTATAAAGTTTTTCTTCATTTAATTTAGACCGTACTTTTGTAATTATTTAAAGATAATATATATTTAACCCTGAAAAAGGACGGGTGGTTCCGAAACCGGTCGGAAAAATGCTTTATTAATAAAATGGTGTGATACTAAGTGATGGATATTTAAAAAAAAAAACAACCCAAAGTATTAGCTTCAATCACTATTTTATTTATGTGCGAAACAATAAGGCAAGGCATAATATAGTTTGTTTGATATTTTAAAGTTGTAAGTAAGAAAACAATTTTTAATGTGAGAAATGACACTTGTGGGAAACCGTGTATAAGCTACAAGTACACAAATACAATATTGATACGTTTATAAATTCATTTTAAAATATAATACTCTAGACTTAAAAAAAAACATTTGAATAAAATGCCTTACGATATTATTTTAATTTGATCAAAACACGCCAATGTTTCTGGGATTTATTGGAAAAGATTAATCTTAATATTTTAATATAGTTCTTGCAGGCTATTTTTGATTTGTTACTTAGTATAATTTTCATGGTTTCCGGCAGCGCATTGTAAAAATTCATCTCTTTATAGAGTAAACTGTTTTTGTTTATTGGATTGATTCTGTCTGTTAGTCTGATTTCTTTGCATTTTCTTGTACTATGTCTGTGAATATCCACGTTGTAAATAATTTGGTAATAAGTTGGTTATAAGTTTTATTTTTACTTTTATTGTATGTGTAAATATGTTTTTAATGTTAGCATCTATTTCACTGTTAGCCAATTAGTTCGTCTGACATTTTTAAATGTCTGTAAATATTAATGTTTTTAATGTAAGCATCTATTTCACTGTTCGTTACAAGCTATAAGTCCTTATAGTAAGTCACTGGTTGAAATTATTAGGTGAAAGCCATTAGTAATAAATCTTAACTGTAAGTGATTAGTTATAAGCTTAAGTGATAAATTATAGGTTAGATAAATTAATTTGTAAAGCGCCCTTGAGGTGATTTTCCCACAAAACGGCGCTATAAAAGTTATCCATTTATTATTATTATTATTATTAACACGTCCATTGCTGACACCACGCATCGCGCGATGACAGACATGTGACCGATATGCACACAACGCGCCACGAGCTTTTTGCCAACTCTTTCGCTTTGAATCGATCTAAAACAGACGCAGCCATGTGGTTTTGAGTCGTTCCACAGGGCACAGGGAAACCCGTCACTGTTCGTCAGTTTGAATTGATCCGTCATTCGTATGGCATTAATATGTACGAAATTTAGTTAGCAATGAACGTGTTTTGATATACATATTTATGCTTTTGTGATTTTTTCCATAGACCGTGTGTTAGTAAGGACAAATAATGGTGGCTTTTTCACATACAACAACAATCCATTTCAATTTGCGATAAACTTCCGATTTCGATCAATTGCTCGAAGAAGTCAACACTTTTCGATTACAGTCGTATGTTTTTCTCTTGCAATCATAAAAAAGCAAGCTTTGTCTTGGTCCAACACATCTACCCGATTGTCTGCCCGGAGCGTCTGTGAGACTGAGTAATGCTGGAACTACCTCAACCCTGCCCGGGTAGCGCCGGGTACTGCCTATGCCAGCGATAAACGACCAAGTTTATTACTGGAGGCGAGCACCGATCAAAGAAAAACTTCAAATAATATTTGTTTCTAAGACGAGTAAAATGCAACAAAGATCTCACATATATCAAAAGAAAAAGAAAACCCACAATTTTCTTCAAAGTTTTTTAGTTTTTAGATGTCAAACCGCATGAAGAAAAAGGATTATGAATTGAAGTCAGAGAGAGTTTATAAAAGGATATTTTCACAAATGATAAATATCGTTATAAAAATATGGAAAATTATTTTTCTGATTCTGATCGTTTTACGAAGAAATGTAAGACTAAAATATTTTAAAATTTATCACAATTATTGATTTAAAAAACGCGATCTAAGTTTGACTTTGACGTAGGTACCGCTACTGGTTACTAACCTAACTGTCATCAGGACCTGGAACTGCCTACAACTGCGTTGGTCGATGTGACATCACAGACGCTTTTCGTACCAATGTATCGTTTTGATGGTCAATCGAGATACGCATAATTTTAGTCATTAACATAAAAACAGTTATTTTCATTTTTTTTCAAAGATGAAAAAACACTATAAAGTCTATGCTAGGAGTGACTGGGTCTACAATAAACCGATTTCATAGATTTATCGCATGATGGGAGCATCTAGAATCGCCTTATAGAAGGAATAGATCTCCCTTCCTACATATAAAATGGAAAAAGGGATGAAATGCTGGTGTATTACATAAAAATGTACCGACCACTAAAACAAGTGCACAAATTGTAAGTGCATATTTACCTTGGTAAACACACACAAACTTGAGTATTTTAATTTTTAGGTTTTTTACTTTTATTTAAACAATAATAATTATTATTTTAATTTTTAAAAAACAGTTTTTAGTTAAAAGTTCTGCGATGTAATTATTTTTACGCGTGACAGCTGTTTCGCCTTCTGAGGGCATTATCAAACTGTTTTGATAATGCCCTCAGAAGGCGAAACAGCTGTCACGCGTAAAAATAATTACATCGCAGAGCTTTTAACTAAAAACTGTTTTTTAAAAATTAAAATAATAATAATTATTGTTTTAATAAAAGTAAAAAACCTAAAAATTAAAATGGAGTTCTACAAAATAAACTTTAAAACCATAAATAACTTGAGTATTATTTCATCTGGCTTTTTTGTTACCAAAATTTTTTATTTTCATTCTAACGAAAGGTTCGAAAATTCTAAACCAAGGTCCATCGATCATCGCGACACCCAACAGAAAAGTGTCGAGAATCACAATCTTTCGTGACTCCTATTAAGTGGATCGGCTTTTTGGTTTTATTTAATTAACAGTGAATTTTGTTGAATTTATATTGCAATCACAGTGATAACCGAAAAGAAAAAAATGACCTTTTTGATTAAATGCAGCCAAACAAGGAGTCAAATAATAAATTGTAACCTTTCTCTCCTGACAGTTTTTAAATTCAGCATCCAGTGTGTTCCTGTGTCACCTATCGTTTTCTTAAAACTATTGAAACGCTGCACCATTTTCTCAAAATTTAGAAAATGTCACATGTTTCTTATTATAATTGTACCTGAGCATCTCGGCAAAACATATAATTCAGTAACAATGATTCCCAAACTAACAACCAAATGCAAACACCCATTACTCGACTACATACACTTTACCTACAAACGAACTCACCTCAAATTTTGACATCTTTCACGTGTATTTTCCAAAATTTAAGAGAAACTTAAGTGATTATTTATTTGTCACTAATGTAGCAAAGACTAAATCGGAACTTTTTTATTATTTTTGTTTGTTATCCATATTTCAAAAGTTTTTGATTTTTACCGTCTTTACTGTATTTATTTAATGTATTTTTATTTTGTCTTTTATTATTTGTACACGTGCACTTACTCTGTTGATTTGCCCATTATAGTGATAGTAAATAGATACATATGACGCTAATATCAACACTTGAAAGTTAGTAAACTAAAATATGTGAGGGGAATAGAACGAAAGGCTTTTTCATCCTACATTATTTTTTTTAAAGTTGAGAAACTTTTCTTTTATAATTGTGTTGATACATTTAGAGGTTATTGTTTCAAATTGTTCCTAGTGTAATGTACACAAACAGTTTGATACACAACATTCTCTGTTTCTTTAGAATAATCATTCAAAAGTTGACGATGCTACATAACTGCTTTCGTAGATTGCTGACTTTGCTTCTAGGCCCCTCATGTATAAATAGTTGCTAGAAAACGTCATAAACTGGTTCAACTTGGATATGTTTTCTAAAAATAAGTTTGGAAACATTTTGGTAAGGTCATACATTATGTAAGAAAACGTAGGGTTACGTTATACGTTACGTTACTGAAAACGGAGCACAAGTCAGTGAAACGATTGGCCATCTCTGTTCTATCTCCCGGTTAGTCGGGACTCGGGACGGTGCTCTTACTTGGTACAGTTAATCTCTCCTGGGAAATTGCATCCAGCGAAGGCAGATGGATCGCAGCTATGTTCGCGCTACTTTGTTGGAAAACCTACGACTTTCCTAACGGGTCGACCGGTAAACAGAAAGCCTTCGGAAGGATTTAAATTAAAATCAAACGGATTTATATTGCGGGCAGATATCTATTACAAGTTCCTACGTCGATTAAACAGTCAATTTAAATTATATCTTGGCAATTTGAATTGGAACATGTTTTTATGATTTTGGAACTGATAGAGAAAGAAGGAAAATATAATAAATGCAGTTGCGACGCTATTAAATAATGTTCAACCGTATTACAAATGAAATATAATAAAAATCGTAGAAAATTTCTTCATTAGAAAAGCGTAGGAAAGACTTTGATTTAATTTGCATTTTCAAAATTATTAACTGTATATTTGACTCACCTTCTCTATTGCAACTTATTCAGTTCAATATTTCTTGCCGTAGACTCAGAAACAATATATTGCCGTTCCTCAATAATCACTCTACTAATTATAAGTATCATTCTCCACTGTTCAGAAAGTCGAGAATTGTTAACTTAAGCCATGGTCTTAAAATTTTTGGTAGCAGTCTAAATGATTTTGGTCATTTTTTACGACTCTACCAAAACTTTGACTTGACCTTCGTTTTGATTTGAATGTTCGTTCTTATGTTTATTTTTTGCATTCCTTCATTTAAATATTATGTTTCTGCTATTCTTTCTCTGTTGCTCTTTTTTCCCATTTTGTGTTATGTACTTTTTAATTTGACTTAAGTCCGTTAGTTTATAAATAAATGAATAATGCAAGGCCATTATGAGCGCCATAGATAAGGTAATAAAATGATCGTTTTTAGATGATTTGGACAGGTACAGTGGATAAAACAAGAAAGGAGTAACAAGGAAATATCTGTCGCGCAAGTAGATGTAAACAAATATTATATTTTAAACAGAACATGGCACGATTATTGAAAATGTGAGTGAGATTATGTTAGTCAGAATAACAAAGGAGTATACATATATGAGACGATTCATGAATATGATTGAAACAAGGAGTGAGCCAAGAGAGAGTTGTGTGGCATTACGTACTCACTGCCTGCACTCTCGGAAAATTGACGTGATTGTTAGTTTGTACTATGACTTCTATATCAGTTCTGTAGCAACCAAAAAAGGCATACAAATAATGTTTCATCAGAGGGGTGATTCAGATAAATTATTCGTAAAAAAATCTTACATATTCTTTGTCATTTTTTTCTGTGACACCTGACCGATGCTTTTATTGTAAAAGGCTAAACATTAAGAGTGGTAGATACTCTAAGTATCGCCCTGGTGAAAGACCACCATTCAGAATCGAAACGTTGCTTGAAATGGCTTTAGCCGTGTTTGGTGACCAGATCTGAATAGCCAGGTACTTCCCAACCTTCCCCTTCCCAATCTCCTTCCCCTCCCCACTACCTTCAGCCTCACAACATATCACATTTGGGAATGCCATAGTCTCACTGGCTCTAGACGGTTGGGAGCAGTTGAGACTCTTGTGCGGTAATCACGTAAAAAAAATAAAAAATTAATATAATTTTATTACTAAGCCACATTTAGATTTCTGAATAAATAAGCGTAAAATTTTCCTCACTGCATTTTCAATCCGTATACCAAATTGTGAAAAAAAAACTTATTTGCCGCATGCGGAGACAGTAAGAGAGTGAAGTTAAAACGGGAATTTATTCAAACCCGCAACCCAATTTAATTCTGACGCAAACAGTCTGGCGTCTTGTGCTCTGGCTTGGGAATGCCTTTTTATACTTATTCTAGCGACTAATCTAGCGCGATTTTGTTCCGTGCAAGATGGAAAACACTTGTTTCTTTCGAAGCCAGGCAAACGTTGATTTTTTCTTACTTAAACATTTTTTTGAATAGTAATAATTTTTTTGATTTCTGTTCCTATTTTAAATGATTAGTACAATATATTTTCCCAATCATTGAATGTATTTATTTTTTATGACACCTCATAAGAGAACTCCCATTTGCACGGTGTTTCAATACGTAGAATAATATAGCAAATCTATGGGAAAGAATGGTTGGTGCGGTTTTTATGGTGGCTCTTTCTCCACTCTTGTTCGTTGATTTTTTGCCACTGTACTGCTGCACGGGGGAATTTTTACTTATAAATAATAAATGCAGATTGACTTGTGATGCCTATTTATATGTATAGCTTCTTGGTATAAAATACTGAGTTTAACATAAACAGATATTGTAACATAAAAGTAATGACCTTTAAGAAGCGGCGCAGAAGACAAAAACTAGATGGTGCGTAGCCCGTGGAAAACACAACTGACAACGGCTTACAGAGGATTTTTCACAGAGGCGATTGAGCTTGAGTAAGAAATGATTAATAATATTAACGGGTTCGAACCAGTAGATCAGAACTCCAAAATTCCTGGAGGAAGTCTGAAGAAAGAGAAGTGTGTTCTCTCCGGATAAAGAACAGCTGAGGAATCGAAACTGTGAATGTGCTCGAACTGACCGGCAACACCGCCAGAGACAATAAGACGACCAATATCATTCCTCGCCAATTGAAGCATGCCATACGCCACGACGAGGAGCCCTAAAAGATGTTCATCATGAAGCATGACCATCGCCAGGGAAGCAATCTGCTTAACATGCCGACGTTTCTTCATGGTTCAAGAGGATCGAAAGTATAAAGTAAGTTTTCACCAAAACAACATTTCTAATTTGTTTTCTCTCCCTCTCACAAGAAAATACATTCCTGAATATTAGAACATATATTGTATGATTATTACGAGTATTTTTGCTATTTATAAACCAGGATCTAACCCAAGATGACATCCCAGATAGCTATCTCACTGAGATAGGGAGGCTAGGCTACGCTACGGTCGCGAAAGGGCATCTTGTCAGAGTTAAGGATTCTCAATGCGGTAAAGAATGATCACCAAGAAAAGAGAATGCAAAATATGGGGATGATTGTAGTTATGCAATGTTAATAAAATACGGATATTAAATATCTTCTATGAATATCGGAGATGACTTTTTCCCAGCAGTTGGTGAAAACGAATACAAAGGCTGAGCATGGAGAGACGGAAGTAAAATATAAGGACGTAATATTAAAAAAAACGACACGAGTTTATCTTCAAAAACATTTTATATCAATATGCGATCAACTGTTTTATTAAAATTTTGATTAATTTTAAATTTTATTAAAAAAATAATAATTACTATATTTAATCAAAATTTTCACTTCAGAGGGATATTCCACATGAAAATGGAAAATTGTAAAAAAGACGAGAGAGGTTTTTTATCATTGTAAATTTCTTAATATATAATTCCGGTTTTTTTCAGAAATTCTACGACCTCTAATTTATTTAGTGGTCACTATGAAAAAAAAACATAAGACTGTTTTAAATTGTGTTATTGAAAACATTATTTCAGACAACTAATTTCAATAAACACATGGTGAAGAAACTATAAGTTGGTGATAATCCTTTTAATAGGAAGTTGTTCCGAATAATAAAGAAGATCTCAAAGCATTTCATTAATCTACTTCATTTAAGAATTCTGCATACGTTGGTTCTGTGAAATATTATCCACAGAGGCATTAAACGTAATAAAACCACAACCACAAAGGTTTCTGGTCTAGAGATGGAGGTAATTATGACGATGTTTTCATTTTGCCTCCGTGACCAGAGACACAAAACACCACACACACGCACATAACACTAAATACACACAGACCGAATATACAATACACGGCGAAACACGCACACCGAGCACACAATACACGGCGAAATACTCGTACACACACCGACAACCAACATACGGTGAACACACAGCAGAGAGAACACAACATACGCAACGCAAAGATGGCCCCCACAAAGAAGCGGGAAAAATAAACTAATTGTCGCAGTGAGAGACAAAAATGCTTAAGTATGTTTTTGTCCCCCAGACAATAAGGATTTCGGGAGACTTATTCTGTTAGGTCCACTTGATTAAGAGATTAGTAGGGACAAAGCCTCGCCCGGAATACTCATTTAAATGGACCAAACGTCCTTCAGGATAATGTCAATGTTTTTTTAAGCGAAATATTTCCTTTCACAGATGAACGCCGACTCCGGCCCGAGGGACAGAGGCCGTTTAAATTGTTTCCATAATAAGATTTCGGATGGCGTGTTTATTCCGTACCGAATATTCTGCGCAAACTGTCTTAGGATTTTTTTAAAGTGAAACAAATTGGCGCTTCTGAAGCTTAGATTATATTAAGGAAAGTAAAATGTTTACGAAAATATCGAATTAAAAAAGATTCGCTTTCGTCAAAAAGGTACGAAGATTTAAAATGTTTTATTTTTTATAATGACGTTCAATTTGTCAAACTTTCTTACTTATTTTAATCACGAATTACACAAAAATAAGATAAATCTCCGTGGTAAAATGTTGTAGGTAGGTTCGGTCGAGAAAAAAATTAACAATCCCTTTTTCAAACGCAGGTTATAAACAATGTTCTTAAGCTTTACAAAAATTAACTTAATAAAGGGAAGATTTTTTTTTACTTAATCCAGCTTTGCTAAAAAATGTATTTTTCTAAGAATTTGAGTGTGCGTATTATTATAAAATAATCAGACCGACAGTTAATTTACTTTTTAATAAAATTCGTATGATCAAATTCTACCCAAACCTCAACAATTTATTTTCCTTGTGCGAAGGTAAAATGGAAAGGCATTTAAGAAAGATTCGGAAACCTCGAAATATGATATATTTATAAATCTACTAGATATCCCAAGTGAACTTAACTAAGTGAAAATCACACGAAACAATAACATTTCAAGAGAAACCCATCCACGTTTGAAATAATAGCGGTGATATCGCAAATCAACCGCAGTTGAAGTAAATTAGTGAGTCAAATCTAGGTGAGATAAATCTCCTCTAATCATCCGAGAGAGCCCGATATTACACGGAGATATCAATAATCAATATGGCTGCATTTGCCAACTATTGAAACTCAGTAGAGATCGATAACGATGCTCGGTTGAACGAGAATTCACTTAATTGAGTTCATTTGAGTTGAATTTCAAGAGAGACTCGATTTTGAGAGACTTTTGAATATATCCAGATGGAAGATGGTTCCGTTGATATTATCTAGGCGTTCTCGTGGGTAAATCAGACGGTCTCTTGTATACCTCCTATAAGTGGTTTCATTTTCATGCTCGTTGATCGTAATTGAACGAGCTAGCTTGTGAAATGTGACATTAATGGTGGACTCAGTTTTGTAGGACTCGAGTAAGGCATTTGAGGGAGGGTCTCAAGTATGAAATTTTTCGTTGGCTTTATTGAACAAAATTTTATTTGAAGAAATTATAAGGAATTCGACAGTGAAGGTAAGTATTTTTTTTAGTTTTAATATTTAAAAAAACATGCAATCGTATGATCTAAAAGAGTTTTACAAATCAAAACAGTTCTTGTAAATGTAAAGGCGTTATTGTATATATGAAATTCAAAATAAAACAGTGTTAATAAAAATTGAAAATAGAACGAAATATCTTTTAGTTTATTTTTTCAAGGATGTGGAAATAAATAACATACTTCTAATTTTCAGATAATCACTCATTTTTTATGAATTTCTCCGCGGGTGTAGGCATAGAGAATCATACAAATTTGTCTTGCACGTACATATGAGAGTTAATATATACCTCGTTCTGCTATTTTTAGTGATCACATGCTCTGAAATGGGTATTTTATTCTCTCAATCATTTTATATCTTTATGGGCAACTCTTGCGCTTTTCTTCATTCGTAAGAAAACAGTGATTTTAGATGTGCAATAAACATGTCGAAATGTACCGCAAGCAATTTTCTTTATATTAAAAATAGCTAGATAAAAGCAGAGAACAATAAAACCTTAGCTGACCTAGTAAAATCTAATAAGAACACAGGTGACATAATATCTGTATCCAACCTAACCTAAACTATCAGGAATATAGGTGACATCTGTATCTAATCTAACCAAATCTTACCTAGCAGTAGCACAAACGACATCTGTAGATTCTGCGAGCAATTAACAGTACTGCATTCACTTATCTCGGCCAGATCAGCAACTACACTCCTATTCCCAATTCAACTGATAACCGCGCATTTAAATAACTATCAGGAATTTGGTCAGATTCACGGTTCAGTAATACTAATAATAGTAATACTTCAGAAGGGGACAGTTCGTATCTCTACAATTTCCCACACATGTCGCACGAACTCTGAACGAAGATATTCAGAGGTCATCGCTGGCGACAGCTTCCTACAATGTCGTCATCTCGGGCAGAATCGATGGAGTGAACGTGGACCGCCATCTGCCGGCTACTGACTGGGAATATGAGAACACTTCCACTGCAGAGTGGCGAGTGAGAAGATTGAATAGAGTGGAGATACGATCAATTGAGAGTTGACTAAATAAGTATTTGGAAATATTGGTGAAATGAAATGGTAAGATTAAAGTGGTGAAATTCTTGTAACGATTTGTTTGCCTCGAAAGAAATTCGTTTTTAGAAATCATTGATATTTGCACAAATCAAAAAACACTTTGTAAAGAGATGGAAGTATTTTAAAATGTTGCCATCAACATAAGTAATTTATAACTAACTAACTGACCATCACGCCGTTTCGCCGCAGGGGTAGGCAGAGAAGACGGACTGCCATATAACTCTGTCTTGGCACACACTCCTTGCTTCATTCACATTCATACATCGTCTCATACATACTCTTCTGTTATTCTGACTCTTTACATGACCCGATTCAAGTATTTGATTTACTTGATCATGTCTTTCTCGGGCGTCTTCGACTTCTTCTTCCATTCGCTTTCGCATCATATATTCTTTTCACACTCCTTTCTTCGTTCATTTGCTCTACATGCTCAAACTATCTAAGCGTCCTTTTTTTGATCCTATTCATTACGCTCACATTAGCCTTGCATTCTTTCCGGATATCCACATTTTTAATACGGTCATACGTGGTTTTACTGAGGTGATTTTTCACAAAAACGGCGTTATACAAATCGTCCAAATATTATTATTATACGTCTCAAAGATCTCATTTCAACAGCATTCAGTTTACTTTCAGCCTTCCTCTGCCAGTTCCATCCCTCACTGCCATACATCAGGGTTGGTATAAGCACTCCATTATGGACTGCTAACTTCGCGCCAACAGCGTTCAGTCCTCCATTAATAGAGTTTCCTGCATTCACCCTAAGTAATTTATAATGTATGTATTATAAATTATTAATAAACATTTTAAACTAACTAGTATTTTCACGGAAATAGCACTTGACTCCATTCACTGTAAAAGTTTTCTTTGTTTGCTACAGTGAAAAGGGCTTAGTTCATAAACGATGATGTGAATATTATATTGCTTAGTATTTAACTCGTGACTAACATTGTGAATAATATTTACCAGCGTAACTTACGCAGATAATTAAAAATACTCACGCAAAGGGCACGTATGGTTGAAGTTACATATAAAACTATTTTTTAAATAAAGAAAAGGTTTCCATTCGCCGTTTTAATAATATTATATAACATAAGCAATTATTAGAAATCGATTATTATCCCAGCATGAATTTAATAATTCTGTGTGAAATGCATGCTGGAATTTTAGGCGAAACGTTAAAAAGTGCCTTTGCTGGTTTTTAAACTGCACCTTTTACTGACATTTTGGTACGTTCAAAGGTAGACATTAAAATATTATAGAATACTTAATTTTCTCACTAAAACCTTAGAGATTTTCCTAACTACCCACAGAAAATTAACCGATAAATTATTTGTAGTAGGTATTGCTTGAATTAAAATGCTACAAAGTAACTTTTAGCGAAATTTTTGATTGCCCAGGCAAAAAGGGAACCATTATTTGAGGTTTTAAGACTTACGTGGAAGAGCGTTTAGCGAAGCTTGGATAGACAATATTATTTACTATACGCACAAAAGATCGTTTAGTAGGTATTTAATTTTTTACGCTAGCAAAAATATAACCTTTTGAAATCAACAACCCATTTCGATTTTCCATTTTGAAAGAGCGAAAAACCTAATTGGCTCTGTATTCTGTTTGTCAATTTTTCAAAATATAAAATTAAATGCCACGGATTGTCGGACTGTGAAGGATGTTCATACCTCTAGCTGGTGCCATAACGCTGACGAATTAATTAATCTGGTACTCTGTTACTCTGAAGGGCAGTACCCTTTCCTAATTTTTATATAATTCAATTGAATTAGATTTAATATTATTATTATTGAGTTCTGCTATTTTAAGTTTTTTATTTTAGTTTTTAGTGACAGCTGTTTCGGCGTTTAAGGCCATTGTCAAACTGTAAAAATTAAAATGGAGTTCTACAAATTAAACACAAAAACTATAAATAAAAAATAAAAAATTAAAACCCTCTCCTAAGAAAGGTTTTGGAGTCTACCTTCTGACTTGGCGCCATATTCGCAAGCCCACTTCGCTTTCTAACCGGACCGTACCCGCTAGCAAAGGAAGATTTTGGTATCTTTAATTTAAAATTAATAATTTTCAACCCATGTTAGGTTATAAGACATATCTAGTAGAAGTATTGACTATTATTAATCTACTAGTTGTTACTGGTGAAAAATCACGGGATGTAACTTGACTTGCCGAGAAAAATATTAGTTCCTTGAATTCACTTATTTCAAATAGAGAATAATGTCTGTTAAAATACACAATAAGTAGGTACATTATTAGGTAGGTGGGAATTTGAAAAGATTATTTTTAAATTGATAATTTCATTTGAAATCAGTTACAAATTTGAAAAGTTTACGATCGGACTAACGTACGTGCCTACTCAAAAATAAAATTATTTATGGTAAATATAATGGTACATACATAAAAAAATGCACGTAATGTGTTCTTATACAACCCTTAAAATAATAATCCTCAGCGTAAATTGATTAAAAATTATATTATCCCTTCCACCAGTCGGTAGCTGAGTGGACAAACGGGTCGGATTCACACCCGGGCGTCGTGCGTTTAATTCCTCTGCTGGCTGAGTCCTCCATCATTGCACAAGCAACATTTTCCGCTTCTTATGATGGCAATAGGAGTTTTTCAAATATTGTCAGATTATTCGTAACCCGGAAATGTTTGTCTTTGTTTTTAAGAAAACAAAAAAAACTTAATTATTTTTTTAATAATATCATTTTGTAATTCGTCAAATTTCTTTAAGGTTCCGGACATCAATGATTTTTGACTTTGTAACTTTTTTTTTAACGGAATGCAGTCTCGTTTGGTTCTATTCCTTGTCTCGTGTTTGTACCTGTGCTTCAAGCTTTCAATTTTTCAAAGATATTCGGGTGATGTTTTTTAAATTTTTTTTATATGAATACCGCACCGAGTCTCAGCTGCTCACAACCGTCTAGAGCCAGTGAGACTATGGCATCCCCAAAATACGGTATTTTGTGAGGCTGAAGGTAGTGGGGAGGGGAAAGAGATAGGTAAGAGGAAGGTTGGGAAGTACCTGGCTATTCAGATCTGGTCACCAAACACGACTAAAGCGATTTAAAGCAACGTTTCGATTCTGAATGCTGGTTTTTCACCAGGGCTATACTTAGAGTATCTACCACTCTGGAACGTGCCGCAAATATACTTTTTTTATTTTTTTTATATGAATTAAATGTGTTGTGACATTTATAAATTAAATAAAAGTTATTGGCGCACGCCAGGTTCGAACCCGCGACCTTTGGATTCGTAGTCGAGCGTCTTACCACTCGACCATGGAGGCCGTCAAATGTATGGCCAGAAATTGTTTTTTAGATTCAAATTTATACGTAATGAATAAATATATGTACATAACCATACAACGTGATTTCCTAAAACTTAGTTAATACCTCGTTATCAGTGTCATTAATAGTTGAAAAAAATATTATCAAAACAGAATTTTGTTGTCCTGGTAAAAAAATCTAAAATTAAAACAATATTCATAACAGTTTTTTTTCCTTCGTTGTCACACGTTTGGCGACAACTTATAATGGAACTAATTTTTCATATTAAAAGAGTGAGTGGAACTTGGTACAAAGACGTAGTATTTATTTTATATTTAAACAAAAATAAATTAAAAGAGACTTGAAAGGGTTTTCCCTTATAACTTTAAAACTTCAGCTCGATATTGCTAGAGAGGGACAGTGCTTTAGACGGGAGCGAGAAAGTATTCGGAGCCGCGCGCCTTGTCGCGTTACATATTTTATTATTTTCATGATATGAATAGAGTTATTTCGTGCTTGGAATTAAGGGCTTAAGTCAATTTTGAGTTGAGAATTTTAAACTATTATTAATCCTTCGTCAAATCTCTTAAATTACTGTATTTAATATTTTCATGTACGCCTGTAAAATGTATTTCTACATTACTCCACAGCTGCAAAGATTGCATAAGTGATAAACCAGGCGTATATTTTCAATAATACTTACTTCTGTGTTTGTGCTCTTAGTAGAGAGAAATTAAAACGAATTTTAGTCAGGCAGTGTGTGCTCCTGATATATTTTGAACTAATTTGCATCTACCGAGTGAATATCGAATGAAATACGTCAAAAACAATTTTTTTTTTAAATTTCCAACTTTACCACTGACGTTTTGTTACTGATATAAATAAAAATGCCTAATATTGTTTGAAAAACAGTCTGACAGCGTAATGATTTCACACGATTGCACAGAAATCTTATGACTTCATTTTTTTAAGCTATGTGTAATGGATTTTCAACTTTGTTTTAATTATAGAAATAATAAAAAAATGAATTGCTGTTCCTCAATCATCACTCTACTAATTTTGGATATCATTCTCTACTGTCCAGAATGACGAGACTTGTTAACTCAAGTCACGGTTTGAGATTTTTGGTAGCAGTGATTTTTGTACTTTGACTAGACCTTGGCTTTGATTTGAAAGTTCTTTCTCATTCATATTTTGTCCTATTTTTGTCATTGCTTTATTTAATATTATGTATGTGCTGTTCTTTCTTTGTTGCTCTTTTTTCCCATTTTGTGTTATGTATTTGTCCTCCGTTAGTTTATAAATAAATAAGTAATTTTAGTGACAATCAAAAAGTAACGCACTGCCTGTGGTCTGATTCATATTTTTTTCTGAATAAACATCAAAAGTTTGCGGGCACTCAGATCTCACAAAAACAGTCCTGTTATTTGATTCTCTATGAATAAAACACAATTGTCTACCACTTTTCACTTTCACATAAGGACTTTGAAGCCAACTCTGCCAGTGGGAGATCAATTATAGTAAAGTTTCCTTAAGGCCACGTGTTATTCGAGCTGTGAGTGGGTGTTTTGAGAATAACTTTCCCTTTGTGATATTATTAAGTGTGGAGTAACCTTTTCCTGGCAATTCTCGGTTATCAGTGCTATAACTAATAACTTATAAGCGAATAACTAAAGTTTTGCTCTGTAGATAATGAAGATTGAGGGGGAATAACAGAATACTATTTTACCAAATTAATTTAAATAATCTACTCCATTCAATGGGCCAATCCGATAACTGAACTATCTATTTCAGGTCGATTGAATTGATTCGGATACTTCTATGGAACAATAATTCATAACGGAAGGGAGGGTTCTATTGACCTTCGTTTAAAGCGATATGATATGCGAAAATGAAAGCCTAGACTTATAAGGGGTGGGTTTAAATTATCGATGTTTTCATTGTGATAGTCAAATGTCTAAGAAAATGACGACAGATTGTTATAGAGGTCCACCGTATTCGCGGTTTTCATCATTTAAATTATTGAACCGTGACGGAAAATGATTAATTTCTGTAAATAATCATTACAATGAATGCTGTTGTTCTCATTTACGAGTGTATGATAAAATATGCTCAGTTTATAATATTTTTATAGTGAATACCACTCAAGAGTCCCAACTGCTTCGTCTAGAGCCAGTGAGACTATGGCATCCCCAATTGATGTATGTTGTGAGGCTGAAAGTAGTGTGGGAGGGGGAGGAGATGGGAAGAGGAAGGTTGGGAAGTACCTGGCTATTCAGATCTGGTCACCAAACACTACTGAAGCCAATTGAACCAACGTTTCAATTCTGAATGGTAGTCTTTCATCAGGGCAGTACTTAGAGTATCTACCACTATGGAACGTGCTTCAAATATAATTTATATTATTTAATATGAAATGAATGTGTTATGACACACATTAATTAAATGAAAGTTATTTACGCTCGCCGGGTTTGAACCCGCGACATACATTCACATTTGGTCACAAACACGGCAAAAGCCGTTTCGATCAACGTATTGATTCTGAATATTGATATTCCCTCATGACGATACAAGTATCTGCCTCTCTGAAACGTGCCGCAAACATAGCGTATATTTTTTATTTTAATTAAATGTGTTTTGACATATATCAATGCTAAGTTTGAACCCGCCACTTCTGGAGTCGTAGTCGAGCGTCATACCACTCGACCATGGAGGCCGTCAATAATGTGATAATATTATAATTCCTCCTACAACCAATATCACAAACGGAAAATTTTGTTAGCCTAAGATGGAGTACTTATCCAGCAGGGGATTGAACCCGCAGTGCCTAAGTGGAAACCTGACGCTTTGAACCGTTCAGCCATTAATTAAAATCATTTTACTGAACGTGTAAGCAGAGAGGGTGGAATACTTCTTTACTCCGACTTGGTAGACTCTCTTTTGTTTAATAAAATGTCTATTTTTGCCCTCACATTTTTGTGAAAAATCACTTCAAGAATTGTATTATTTGTCATAACGACTTTAAAATCTGATTCACTTGATAGTGATATATCTTTCTGAGGCGTCCCATGCTAATAACTTCATCCCTTTTTGCACCGTGTGTCTTAATAATATCTTTAGATTAATTCAATAATATCCATTTTCTTACTTAATCGACTCCTAATAATTAGTTTTTATATAACATACAATATATTAGTAAAATGATGAACCGAACCCATAAAATACAACATCTACCACCACATCTAAGAACTTTTTTAATATCAAATGGTCAAATATTTTTAGCCGAGCAACGGTCTCTAGTAATCACATCTTCGCCTATAAACTAAAGTATTTTTTCTGTAGAAAAAAAAAAACAATTTTACACTGAATTGGAGTGAAGCGCAATTTCCGTCAAAATACGAACGAGCTTAACATGTTTTTGTAACCTTTTGTTCCTGATTTGGGTGTTTTTCGAATTAAAAAACAAAAGTTTTTTTCTACCGTGAGAAATTTAGAAAGTGCTAAAACTGTTATGTTGTTTTAGTAGTATTTACGGAATTACGAAGGTATTTAAATAACGTTTAATATTTTTACAGAAAAAAAGTTAGGTTTTTTTTAAATATTTTTGATTGTACGAGTATGCTCTGGTATACTCCAGTTATTTTTTTAGTTGATTTTTATGTTATGAACATCGGATAGGACAATTGTGTTGGTATTTTGTTATTTCTTTATGAGGCATAAAACTAATTCTTACTCATATATATAAATATAAAGGTAATAATGGAGCCTTGGTGGCATTTATTATTAACAAGCACAGACTTGTAAAAGTTTACTGGGTATAATAGTAAAAATATGTGTATTTAAAAAAAAAGTTATATTATTAACTAGCACAGTAAATTTATTTTTTTAATTATTTTTTTAAATTTTAGAATTTTGCGTACTCACATCACATCTGAAAGTGTATTGATTTATTATTAATAGGTTTATTTATTACAATACAATAGAGTGTAGGTACGTTTTTCATATACATCTAACGATGAATTTTTAGTAACAAGAATAAAAACATTGTGGTAACATTTTGTCTAATTTCCAGTATTTGGGAAACTAATCAAGAGAACAATAATTAATAGGTTCATTGAATAATAACAAATCATACAACTGATCAGGTTTTCGTATTTGTGATCAGGAATTGTGTGTTTCCAATTAAATAAGTAAATTGCGTTATTTACCAAGGCAAATTAATGTATTATTTGATAAAACGCTTTTATGTCAAAATCCAGTATGTACGAGTATGTATACAATCCTGATGAAGGTTAAGGTGCAAATTGAAACTGGTTGACTATAATGTACAAATAAAGTTAAACAATATATTTTCCTGATTTAATTGAGAAAAATGTTTCATTAACTTTTACGGCTGTTTTTTTTTTCTGTTGATGAATGATTGTTTAAGAAAATAGTTTTCTTTATATATTATGAATTTCAATAGTTATGGACAGAATTTTATCCTACCTAGGCTTTGTTAGGATAAACTATCTTATAAATAACTATCTTTTTCAAATAGAAATTTACACTTTTTTATATATGTTTAATCGCGGCATATAAAGTATTTTTTATGTAGACAATGGGTTCTTTAAATCTATTAAAATTAAATAATCTTAAGGATTAGCACTCAAAAATAACACCAAAAGTTACTTTATAGCATTCTAATATAAGCAATCCTACAAATGATTTAGGTACCTGAAATTTTTCTATGGGTAGTTAGAAAAATGTCTGGGGTTTCCAGTGAATACAATTTAAAAAATATGAACTTCTGTGAAAAAAATTTGAAATGTCAGTTAAAGGTGCAGTTTTGAAAACAGAAAAGGCCCCTTTGAAAATTTTACCTAAAATTCTAGTATGTTTTTTATAAAGAATCAAAAAAAAAAACCGATAAATAATTGTGTTCTCTGGAAACATTAGACATGGTTCTAATTACCCATATAGAATTAACAGATTAATCATTTGTAGTAGTAGTAGTAGTAGTACTAGAAAGCCAAAAAGTGTCTATTTTTGGGTGGTAACCCTTAATTTTAATAAAAGAAGAGTAATAATCTCAATACTCATATCTTATTGTTTTACTCTAACTTACTATTTGCTTCTTTTAAATGCATTCTATAGTAACGAGATACAATACGCAATATAAAAAAAACACATATTAAATTTAAATAAAAAACACATTTACTCGTGCATTTATTTTCGTAAAGTTAAAAGCTTGTTACGTTTTCCGCACTAAGATTTCACCCGTATTGTGGGGCACTTATAAACTTGTTTTTTTCGAGTCTCCGTAGTAATCCTACTAGTACGTTCCAACGTCACACTTGGTTAGTACCCGTGACTCTATCCTACCGACTTTCTGTCGGGTATGCTTAGAACATACCATCCACGGGTAAGAAGAGATGTGTACATTAGTACACATTTCTTCAAATTGATTCGTGGATTGTCCAAAAACTCAGCTGTCATGGAGGAGATTTATGTCTGTGTTCCCGATGGTAATCTTTGTCATCGATTACTTCATCTCCCGGCCTGCAGAACCAACTTGCCAATGATCATGCCAGTGGTAGGGAAATCTTGTTGTTTAACCAAATTGCTTCTTATGTCGATATATTTTGCATAAATTAGGCTTCGTTCAAACCAGAATAATTTCTGATATCTGTGTCATCACACCTTTGTCAATTGTCATTTATTTATATTTTTTACCGTCTGAAACTAGTGGAACTATGGCATCCCCAATTAGGACATGTTGTGAAGTTGGAGGTGATGATGAGGGGAAAAGACGGTGAAGGAGATGGTTGAGAGTACCTGGCTATTCAGGTCTGGTCACCAAACACGGCTAAAGCTATTTCAAGCAACGTTTCGATTCTGAATGGTGGTGTTTCACTAGCACGATACTTCCTCTACCACTCTTAAACGTGCTTCAGATATACTTTATATTATCTTATATGAATTAAATGTGTCATGACACATATTAATCAATCACAATTGATTTGCGCCCGTCGGGCTAGAACCCGCAACCCATCGATTTTTTAGTCGAGTGTCTAACTACTTAACCACAGGCCGTCAACTTTTACTTTACATCAATTCGAATTCATGTTTCTTAGAGTCGTTTGATTGTTTTTTTATTTGTGATGATTGTGTACATTTTAATGTACCCTTAATTTTTTTTTATTTAAAAACGCCTTGAAATATTATTTTTGAAAATGTTATTGAAATAATAAATAATTGAATTGAATTTGATTAGGGTTGACATTTTAACTTGAGTTAGAAACACAAGCACATGCCTATGCAAATCTTTTCCTGTTTATAAAAACGCACATCCAAAAAATAAAGTAATCTGAGCATTGTGCCGACTAAGTAACTTTTCAAGTAGCTTCTCTCACTTAATTGGTTGAGTTTTATTGTTAATGTTGCTGGAAAAGGCTTCCACATACCGCACAAGTTTGACTTTCGTACATAGCACCTACTATCAAACAGGCGGTGACTGATTTAGCGCCTTCACTGTTGGAACCTTAGCGAGGAAAGTCACTAGTCTTTAGTCTAGATATTATTGCAGAGTTCTATGACTATTGATGTAATCTTCAGTGAGGATGGTGTCAACTTACCCATCGAGCAGCATTTCTCCTCTGTTCTTGACCCAGTAGTTGATGGTGTTGGGGAAGGCTTCCACGTAGCACTCCAGCTGGACGTCCGTGTCCAGAGGAGCTCCCAGCAACTGGTTTGGAACCTTCACCGTTGGCGCAACTGTAGAAAAAAAATTGTTTAGAAAGTTGTTAGTGCAGAGTGAGACAGTCTTCATGATGTAGTGGTACGCATTTGACTTCGGGTCAGGAGGTAACTGATTCAATTCCATCACTTATCTATTTTATTTAACATTTAGTGAAATTTTTCCATCATATCGATTCAAATGCCTTTAAAGGTCAGCATCCAAAAATTCACTACTTTTTTGCTTTTTAATACAACCAATACTACAAATGATTTATTTATTGATTCTAAGCGGGTAGGTAGGCAGATAATATTTGGATAATTTGTATAGCGCCGTTTTTGTGAAAAATCACCTCAAGGGCGGTGTCTATATCTAAGGTTTCCAGTGAGTACAATTTTTAAACAGTAATATTTTAAATAATTCATGAAATGCATACTGGAATTTAAGTAAAGTGTTAAAAAATGGCTAAGCTCATTTTCAAACTGCAAATTTTATTGAAATTTTAGTATTTAAAAGATGACAGCCTAAAACTTTTATTCACTGGAAACCTTAGACATTTTATTTAACTGCCCATGTAGAATTTACGTATAAATCATGTGCAGTATTGTTTGTATAAAAAGCCAAAAAGAAACGTTTAGTGCCATTTTTGGGTGATGAGGATTAATAAATAGTTGTCAATAGTTTGAAATTGAGACACATGTTTTTATTTTTTTTATTTTTCATAACTGATCTTCTGTTTTTACTTGCATCGCTAACGACTGCTCTAAAGCATTGAAAATTTTTTATGAAATTAATATTTTTATGAGATTATTGATAAAAGCAACGTATTTTACACTTTGACAGACACACATTTTTAAAATTCTTTTCGAGGTCTTATAAAAATTTCATTCCAGTATAAAAATATGAACTTAACGAATAATGTTGGTCTTATGGTTACCCGTTGTTGGAGAAGAAACGCAACATTATCATAAATTCCATCATCTCTTGTTACATAGCGCATTGCTCCTATCCGATGTTGCCACCCACTCTAGATGCACTTTTATAACCAACCGAGGAGGATGCTGGGAGATATTTTATTTAATTATTTTCGTTCTGAGGTCACACGCTGAAAAGAGAGACATGTTTCACACTGTGGAAAATGTGCTATTTGTTACTGTCGACATACCTATGCTTTCATTCCTAACCGAGTTATTCTGATATATCCTGATCAATCAAACCTCTTTCTCTATAATATATCAATCGCAGGGAAGCTGAAGTACTTATGAGGTTACTGCTCCTTTCAATGTAATAAAGAATAGCAAAAACCGCCATAAGATTCACTGGGTGTCCTGATACCTGACAATATTTAAAAAGATCCTACTGTCATTATAATAAGCGAAAGGTGTTGCTTGTGTAATGATGGAGGGCTTAGCTAGCAGAGGAATTGAATCCACGACGCCCGGGTGGGAATCCGATGCGTTTGTCCACTCAGCTACTAACCGGTCAAAACTTATTTATGATTATTTTATTTCTATGCCAATAAGACTTATTTTAATGAAGATAATGCATAATCTTTAATAAAACAACATGTTTTAGATGTTTCCTCTGTGACGTAAGAGTGTATTTAAAATTTATATCAGAAAACCTACCTTAAAAAATACATTGCTTTTAATTTATGAATAGAGGCACGTTGTTTAACTAAGTAATAATTATAATAGTATTAATATTTAGATGATTTGTCTAGTGCTGTTTTTCTGTTATTTCCTAGGCTGAATCTTATTAATAACTACATTTTAAAATCTATGTAATATTAACATTTATTTACATTATGTACAGGGATAAAAAAACAAAAGAATAGTTACCTAGTAGGTCACTTCAGATAAACACAATTATTTTTCTTATTTATATTTTGGAAAAACACTCAGTTTTGCTTTTATTGGCAAAACGATAGTTGGTATTTATTTTAAATAATTTTTATTGTTCGATTTTAGGGCACATGAGTGAATTTCACAATGATCTCTCTAAATTTGTAGAACAGTACGGGGATTTGATTAAAATTAATACATCTTAAGCTGATTCGTAGCTCATAAGCAAACATTCTCAGGATTAAGATATATATTTGGCTTGTTAATTTTTTTGATCCAATGGTATGATTTTACAAATATTTTGAAACATGTTTTTGGTGCTAACACAAATGAATTTGATACATAAACTTTCAGTTTTCAGGCTAACCGATATTTTTTCGCCAAGGTTTTAGTTTGAATAAAAAAGAATCAAATTAAAATAGTTATCTTCACTATAACACATTCAAATTCATAAATCTAATAAACAGAATCCCTAAAAATACTGTTACTGAAAATTACAACTGGAACCGATCTCTTTTAATTTACCACCCGACAGAAATTAAGGCTAAATATGAACACAAGAGATTAAAGCAAGCATAATCCCGGATTAGATGCTGAAGATTAGCGTTGGAGAAAAAACAGTTAATCCCATTAAACAGGAGTTGTAAGAAATTGAAATAAAATCCTTTGTTCTGGAAGTTAGTTACCGCTGGGAGATTAGCCGCAGAACTTTATGTGAATATTTCATAAGGGTCGGGTTTTACATTTGAGATTGAAATTGTCGAATCTTTTTGATGAGTTTAATTTATTAAAATGTTTTTTTTTTACCATTTAGCTAGGTCGTGGCAATATTAAAGTGAAATTGGTAGTTTGATTCGTAATCTTTTTGTGTCCCAAGCAAAGCAAATAAAATAATTGATATATTTCATTTTCTTATTTTGAGTTTATATTTTACAAAGATGTAAAGAAATCATCCTTCAAACGTCGATGTGTGAAAACGTAAACAATGCTGTTTGATGATTAAATGATTACGCAAATAATAACCCCGCTTGGAAAACATATTTATTTGCCTGGAGGTGACACAATGAACAAGCTAGAGTTTTCACGGTGGGCATACTAAAAATTCACCATTGAAAAGATTGACAACCTTTTTTAAAGAAAAAGGTAGTGAAAATTAAAACGAAGGGAGCACGTTCCAGGGTAGGCCGAAAAAAAGAGGATAGTGAATTTTTAATAGCCCCACGTCCAGCATTGCAGGTCTGGCAATTCCGTTATATTTTATGCAAGACTCGCATGTGTAGAATAATTGTTACAATATTTATACGCAAACTCACTAGCTAACAAACCATTTAGCCGTTTTCCCGCAGGGGTAGGCATAAAATATAGATCTTCATACAAAAACTCTTTCTTGGCACACATTCCTTGCTTCATTCATAAATCGCCTTATGCATACTCCTTTTTTTATTTTGACTCTTGACATGGCCTGACTGAAGTATTTGATTCACTTGATCGTGTCACGTCTTTTTAAGGCTTCTCCGACTTCTTGTACTTTTCACTTTTGCGTCATATATTCTTCTTACACTCCTTTCTTCGTTTAACGCTCTCGTGCCCTAACCATCCAAACGTCTATATCTTTATCTTAACACGGCCATATAAATATGGTTTTTACCACAAATATCCCTCAAGGATCTTATTTCTACAGCGTTTAGTCTACTTTCATCCTTCCTCAGCCAGTTTTATGCCTAACTGCCATATATAAGGGTTGATAGAAGAACTCTTTTATGATAGCTTCGCTTTTCTGGACATTTTTTTTTATTTGCACCAACAGCGTTTAGTCCTCCATTAATAGAGTTTCTTGCATTCACCCTTATTTCAATATTATTATCAGCCTTTTCATCTCTCGTAAAAATACTTCCCAAATGCACAAACTCATCCACTTGCTCCAAGTATATTCATCATTCACAATTATATTGTACGGCGCTCTCGTACTCTCACTTTCAAACAGCCAAAGGAATTATTATTTTCGCTGTCGGCTTATCAACAAACCTTCGATAAGCTGTTGGCTGATTTAAACGTTGGCTAAAGAAACCAGTATTTTTGCATTATTGAATATTTTTACTAATAAACTAGTGAATGATAACTTGAATTTGAAAAACTGTTTCGGAGAAACGCGCCACAAGTAAAATAAGCCAGACAACTAAGTTTCTTGTACAACAATACAGTTGGTCTGCCAAACCTGTTTGTTCAGGGATGCTAAACAAATATCTATCCGTTGTTAATGAACAATGGGAGAGTCTCAGTTCCTATCCCAATGTAATTATTCCGTCAATTGGTGCGGATACAGCGAGCTCTCAACGCATAATGTATTTATGTTGGCCGTTATGAAAATAATCTGCAAGCCTAGATTAGGGGTTCAGTGCTGTTGAACACTGGCTCCATTCTATCTTCATTGGATAGTGGATTTTAGTCAGTGATCTGCAGACATTTCAGGTAGGAACGTATGTACTTGACTGGTTTAGTAGCTGAGTTGATAAACGCAAAATAATGTCTGCTAAAATACTTTGTTTAAAAAAAAAAAAAAACAATTTGCTGAACACATTTGTCAGTTCCAATTTTTAAAGTTCACACTCGTACGTAATCACAATGGATATTATTTACTTTCAATACTCTCTAACTATCTATCTCTTACTTATTAAAAACGTTTTCCAAGATTAATTTTATTCTTTATTTAACAAATTAGGACAAAATAATTTCATAAGATGATATTATGTTTCAGTCAAGATGATCTTATGACCGATTAGTAGCTGAGTTGAAAAACCGTCAGATTCCCACAAAGGCGTCGTGGGTTCAATTCCTCTGGTAGCTAAGTCCTCCATCATTGTACAAGGAAATTTTTCCGCTTACTTTCTTCATTTTTTAAATTTATTTATTAACTTTTTGTTTCTTACATTACGTACGTCACTAGGTCATAAAAACCTGTTCTGAGGTAAGTGATGGTGAGTGCAAGTAGATTAAAAAAAAAAATGATGATATTTTTTACACAATGTTCTAGTTTGTCATGGTGAAGAATTTCAAGTGCTACTTTAGGAGGTCTTCAATTTCCTTGCGGTCCTTACTCATTAGCCATTTAGTAATGTTTTGATTAAAGGAATACATATTGATGATGGCTGCAGTCTGTGGTGGGAGTTTGTTGTAAGTGTGAGGCGCGATGTACGAGTACATATGGTGTCTTTGAAATTACATTACATTAAAGATTTTGAAGAATGAGTTATTTTTAACACTATTTTAAGATATAACTGTCTGATATTGAGGATTCCTAAAAGTTGAAAGAGTGGCGTTGTTGGGTGCCTGAAGGGCTTTCTAAATATAATTCGTAAAATTACTTTTTGCATTTTTATAAGAGGACCTAGCAAGGTAATAGCAACTCCCCCCCAACCAACTATTCCATATCCTTTATGGCTTTGAAATAACGCAAAGTATACACTACGCGATATTATGATAGTAGTAGGAGTTTTTCTAATATTGTTGAGTTATTTGCAACCCCAGAATTTTTGTTTTTCTTTAAAAAAAATAACGAAATAGTGTTGTTATGTTTGGTGGGATGTGGTACATAACTGAATTTCATTGCGTAATAGTGTTAAAGTAGGCATTATTGCCAGGTGGCAGTTTCATCCAAGAAAACCAGATTCTTAGTTTTTTTTTCTCAGTACGATCAAAAAAGCTTTGTTTTTTGTATGGTGTAAATGTTAATATTTTAATAATTTGTGTAGCGTCGTTTTTGTAAAAAAACACGATAAAGACGATTACAAAACCAAAATATTTTCGAAGAAATCAATCGCTTTGTGGTTTGATAAAATACATTAAATTAAACTAATTCTTACTTTTACTGATTTAATAATACCAAATTCTAAACTTTATCCCACTAACTATATTTTTTTACGGGCATCTTATAAGGTGAAACCTTTAAGATGTTTTTTTGCAAATATAATGCTTATTTCTTATATGTGTTCAACTATGAACAGTTCTTAATGTTTTAGATTTTTTTTTTTTAAATTAATTTAATAAATATTTCCTTAACGGGCGTTATAAGGTGAAACCGGTCTGTTTTTCATACAAAATAGTGGCATAAAGTTTAAAAATTGGTATTATCAAACCGTCAAAATGGAATTCCACCACGCATTAACAGTTTCAAAATTAGAAGTAACTTAGATTTACAGAAGAAATTTTATTTTTATATTCTAGCTTGCCGGTTTCGCTTTAACCATAGTTTCACAAGGGCGGCATATTAAAACTGGTTTTTATACTGTAGTTTAAACATACTGCCTTGATGTTTTGGTTAAAAAAGAAACCGGTAGGCTCCATATAAACAAACATTTTTTCGTTTAAAACGAAATCAGTGTGTGATTTTCATGCAAACAACATAATTATTCCTCTTCCTATGGGTTTTTAAACTAAGTACACTATATTTTCGTTAAAGATGATATCTTACACAGTGCAATATTGATTGGGTATAAATAACATATATTGATATGCATCTGTTCATTTTTTTTTCATTCCAAGATGCCATGAGTGAGTTGTTCACAAATAGCAATTTTGTTTTACGTCGTCTTAACACCGCTTACTGTGAAAATTTCCAAGAAGAAGTGTGCAAAGACGTTGCTCAAAATCAAGCATCGAGGAAATTGTTTGAATTAAATAATTGATGTTTTCCCGGAAAATTATCTAGATTTCAAAAGGTGTCTGATGAAAGGTGTACCGGTTTGTGAAAGGATGTTTTTTGATGAATTAATCTTTGCTTTCAAAATTTTTAGGCGTGAAAAAATCAAAGAAAAAGTATTCTACAGAAGATAAGTTGAGACACAAAATTTCACAGAACTGCTTTTTATAAAAAAAAAATGTTCAAATATATTTGTAATATTCTTTGGGCTATGTAGAAAAATATGTTTTTCTCTATCTTTTGTGCGATATTATTTGTATCTCTGAAAAGGATATTTTCGTGCGATTCTTTTTTAGAACCCCAGAAATAGAACAACCAAGCAAGGAATACCCAAGCATTATTATATTGTATTAAATAAAACAATAAACTTTGTAAAACACCACTTTATTTGAGTTAACCGCCAACCAGGTTTCGCTTTTCTCAAGCTTCGTCAACAACGCTTTCTCAGAATTCGCCAACCACATACTCGAAACGAACCACTCCTTGAATAATACTACGGGAATAAACTTCTTGCACAAAAATGCGTCGGGTATCAGATTAAATAATTTTGAAATCCTGGAAATTAAGAAAGCAGTTAATAATAATTCAGACTTAATTAATAAACAAACGAAATTCCCATATTTAATTTGTTCAGGTAAAAATAAAAATAAAAACCCCATTTCTCTGTACACGCTTCACCTCTAATTAGTTGTCTACCTCTATTATACTTATATATTTGTCTCCCTCTACTATATCTTGTATCTCTCTCTGCCATTCATTACTCTCTTATGTGTATCTCTCTAAATTTAATTGTGTCTCTCTCTACTGTATCTTGTATCTCTCTCTTACATCACTGTCCTATATATATCTTGTCTGTATATAATGTTATTTCGTTGATATAAAAGCCCTGACGAAGCTTGGAAAAAGCGAAACCCGGTTGGCGGTTAACTCAAATAAAGTGGTGTTTTACAAAGTGTATTGTTTTATTTAATATACAATGTCACACCCCCAAGTTTTTGCTTCCTTTGAAAAAAATATTATATTATGTAATGTGATGAGTACATCAAAAATTATCCCTGTTGAAAAATCAATAAAAAAAATAACAAGAATTCAGATAAATGTATTCGAGTGTTGAGTAAATCGAAAATAAAACTCGTTGAAAAACCAGTCAACACTAACAAGAATACAGAAAATTGTATTTGAGTGTTGAGTAAACCTTGTCATTGTCCTGGTTGTCCTACGATTGAATAATACTGTTAAGCGCACACCTTTATGTGCCCACTCTATTATTATATGTGCCTTTATTATAAAACCCACGAGGCATTTTATGACTGAAGCTTTGTATTATAAACCATTTAGAATTATATTTTATAGCTTGACTTCTAAACGGTCTTTGTTATTGTGTTTGTTTTTTTTTTATCTATATCCCTATTTATATTTATTAAATGTGAAAATATTTTCACTAAACCCTTAACAAAATTACTAATGAACTACATCTATCTCGACATAAAAGTCAATACCGCACAAGAGTCCCAACTGTCTAAAGCTAGTCGAACTATGGCATCCCCAATGGGGGTCGTTGTGTCGCTAAAGGCTAATTAGGGTGAGTTGGGAGGAGAAAGAGATGGGGAAGAAGAAGGTTTTGAAGTACCTGGCTATTCAGACCTGGCCATTAAAAACAACGTGATTTTGAATGGTGATCTTTCACCAGGGCTATACTTGGAGTATCTACCACTAAAAAGCGTAGCAGAAGCCATTCTAATGTTTATTATCAAGTTAAATAGAAACGAGAATATCGTCTGCATGAAATAGCCTGGCACTGTAGTTTTAAATTCAAAACGAATATAATGTACCACAGGCACTGAACCAATTATTTCTAGAAGGTTAATTTATACCGGCTTGGATAAAATAATATTTTTAATTTTTGTATATACTTGATTATTGAGCTTACTTTAAGCACACGAACATGCACACAATATACTCGTACTTCCATCTGTTTATTTCTTCATTGAATACAACGCAATCACTTATTAAATCCAGTCGGTCGGAATCTTAGAGTACATAGAGTGGTACCTATCCAAAGAAGTGTAGTCAGTTTTTGATGATTTTTGCCGGACTCGGCAGATCTGGGCGTGGCTAGGACCAAGGCTAGGGTATTTATACATCCATTCATAGCACATGTCGATGTGATGTTTTTGTTTATTCGTATAACCACTTTTTCACAGTATTGTTATTAACAAAAATATGGCAAATAGCCTAAAAAATCATTTAGTTGTGTCCGGTTTAGTCGCATAATAAAACATGTGAGCGGAGTCACTGGAGACACCGGAGACCAAGATCATCCTTGTAATACATAAATGCGGTGTATTATTTTTGCTGTCTCTTTCTCTCTCATGGTGTACAACGTAAAAACCCGGAGAAAGTGATTTACTGCAAGTTTGTATAGGTTGGGTAAAAATAATTAGCTCTCTCTCCATTAAATAATTACCCCAAGGGCGGAAAAGTACATTTGATTTTTTAAAGACTTAAAATATGGTTTCATTGCGTGTAGTTATTAAAACTGATGAAAGTTTCTTTTTTATCTGGGTAGGAGATATAACAATAGTTTTGGCTATGCCTGTCTCAGTAAGAATTTATTGCTTGTTTGATGAAAATGATTACGTTCTGGATTAAATGAGGTATAACTCACAATTAACGTTTAGAGTTATCCTTTTGCTGACCGCTGGGGGAACGTCGTTCGAGGCTATGCAGAGAAAAGCCCCCATCTGCCGCCGGTCCAGTCGCCAGAAGTGGAGAAGGCTGCCATTGTAGGTGTCCACTAAAACAAATAAAACAGATGGATACAGTTAAAATCTCTTACAAGCTACCAGCACCATTACTTTGAGAGAGATATCTACATTAGAACTTGATTTTAGTGTAATATTTTGCTATAGTTTTTGTAGTTAGTAGTGATTCCATATTATGTGTGTATTTATTTTAAATTATTCCATACAATGTACAGCATAGAATCAAGCAAACAAGAAAGATAAAAGACTTTGAATATAAAGTACTGTCAAAAAAAGCAAAGCTCTAAATAGCTTTGTATACTATATCGTCGCTGGAAAGGAAAAACGGCTTAAGCAAAACTGTGGTTGAAAACGAGTTGAATACGCAGTTCAGATCAGTTTTTTTTCTCTGGATCGAAAGCTCTGACTCTCGTTTGATTCCGAAGACTTTTGTGGCCCTCCAGCCATCTTAAATATTTTTACCGTTTGGTAGAAGGCTCGACTTAAGTGACACATACTTGGAACTTTTTGTCGCTTCAGGCAACTCGGTGAAAGCATTTACCTGACTATTTTTTCCAAAATCCAACCAGGTACTAAAGACTTATGAGCTTCATTGTAAAACAAACAAAAAAAAGAAGGTTCTCTGGTGTAAACTTCCTAAAATGGCGCTTCGGTCCTTTTGCCTTTCCGGCGACAGTTGGTATTTTATTACAAACTAATTTAAAGGCAATTATTTCCTGTTGACTGTGAAGTGTTATGGAAAAGTTTGTGTCTTGAATATCAAAGTATTTTTTTTATCGAATGGTGCACTTTTGTATTCACTTATAAAATTTAAGTTATAAATTATTTTTATATATATGCTTCATAGAAATGCCTTTTGATTCAAAGTCAAGTCTACAGAGCACTACGCTTTGATTATCATTATGTCAATTTTTTTGGCAGGAGCTTGCAGTATTTAGAGCATCGAGTTAGTTTTTATTTTCAAAGTCCAAATCGGGTACTGAAAACTTATGAATTTTATTGTGAAACAAAACAAAGAGCTTTAAAGTGTTCTTGTGTTAATTTCCCAAACTGAAGCTTCAGCACCTTTGCTTTTCCGGCAACGATATTCCATTGTTTTTTAAATCAATAAAAAAATATATCAATAAATAATTATTGCGCCTTAAGTTCCTGATACCCTATTCTTGACAAGAACAGTAAATTACTTCTACACAGAACTTCTAAAAGAATTGTGTTTTTATAAGCTGCACTCATTAGGGAGAAACGCAGAAAAATCACATACAAAACCGTTACAAGCCCCGCGAAACAAGGTTTTTCGCATAATATTGAATGCTCCTTTGTTCATTAAGGTTGAAACATTACACAAAATACAATTGCTCCCATAGTAAAAGGATATATTCAATTACTTTCACAGTCATTTTTATGAAATGGAAATAAAAAAAAATTAAGAAATAATAAATTTCCAAAAATGACCTCATCATGGAATCCCGTCAGATTCCGAATTCAAGCATAGAAACGATTGATAAATTATTGGCCCCATCTATCTTAACGCTGCCAGGGCGGACTCTTTCTTGATGGCGTTTTGCAGAAATGAGGCCTAATATCCTCCATTAATATTTTTTACTTTTTATTTTATTTTATTTATTTTTTATAATGAATTTTCGTTCATTTTTATTTGTTAATATTATTATAACTATGTTTTAATATCAATTATGGAAGGTATTGCATTGCACTACTCCTGCATACCTTCTGGAATATAACTTTATTATTATTATTATGTCGGATTATCCGGCAATGAAAATCTAATCATATACTGGTTATCTAGTCACGACGCGAATTATATATTCAAATATAAAATTTCAAAAACAGACCTCCGAACGAAGTCATTTCTGTAACGTCTCTGCACTTAGTTTATGACCGATTAGTAGCCTAGTTGATAAATGCGTCGTTTTCCGACCCAAGCTAGCTCAGTCCTCCATAATTGCACAACCAATATTTTTCGCTTATTATGATAGTGGTAGGAGTTTCTCAAATATTGTCTAGTTATTCGTAAATTGGTAATATTTGTTTTTCTAAAATTTTTTTTTTGCATATATTCCCTTTAGCATACCTTTTCAAAAAATTCAATCAAATCCAAAACGTAAGGTATATGTAAAAGTTATATTTCTTTCACTGCATTAGAATAAGATTTAAAAAAATAATAATGGATTTCTGAGTTTCAATTTGACCAAAGACCAAAGCCACAAATAAACCAAAGCACTTGCCGCTATGACACGAAGGGTTACATTTTGTTGCCAGTTTTTTTTATTATTTTTTTTTTTTTTCAAAGAAATACAAATATTCCTGGGTTACGAATAACCTGACAATATTTGAAAAACTCCTACTGTCATTATAATAAACGCAAGATGTTGCTTGACCAATGATGGAGGACATAGCTGGCAGAGGAATTGAACCCATGACGTCCGGGTGAGAATCCGACGCGTTTGTCTACTCACCTACCGACGGTTGTTGTTAATTGTAAAAAAGTAGTGAGTTAACGGAGGTGAAAAATCAAACATTCTCCAAGTCACTCACAAACCAGGTGCATAAATTAGCACTTACTTTAAAAAGTATGAGTGAAAATTTTCGCTTCTAGTCAATTACAAAGATGATGAACTATAAAATTTCTCTAAATAAAAGCAATCTCTTTGGTGAACTTTCCAAAGACATTCATTGTAATGAAGAGCTACAGGGTGTGCAATATGCCGCCCGCGTCACTAATAAAGCGCCACATCAAGTGGCATTATTTTTTGAACTATCGAACTCCGATGGCCGCGCCGTATAAACCGAATGGCCTTTGTAAAGTTTTCTCATTTGAAGCGTGTTTGCTCCGCGCAGTCCACGGCGGACTTATTTGGAAGGAATGGCTTGTATCGTTAGTATCAACGTATCATAAAATCACGATAAAGTGAAATTGCCTCTCGATTTTATTGTTTCTCTCTGCTGCTACCTCTAACTGCCCCTTATTGATGGGGCAATATAATATTATATACAATTTCTGATAACTGAAACTCGCGGAAACTTTTTATGGCCGGAAAATTTGGAGTGCGGGAGAAACGATGATTAGCTAACAGAAAATGTTTAGTGCTTTGACGATTGTTTTACGAGTTTGCCGATGTTGTTGTTGTTGATAAAGATACATTATTAATATTGTTATTAATATTGTTATTAATATCTTACAAGTGCCCGTTAAATGTTAAAAAATTTCAAATGAACTTAATATATCGACAAAGTTTTAATTTTGGTTATGGAAAGTGGTTTTTGACAACTTATTTTGAAGAGGTGTAAGAATAAAAAAGTGATTTATTTTAATAAACGAAAACACGTGGATTTAATTTTGGATTGATTTATACGAAGTGATTCATTTTAATTATGTGTATTAATAGTCTAGTTAATCTTTGTGTATTTAAGAAGTAATGCTTAAGAGGGATAAAAAGGCTGATATGAATATTGAAAGAGGGGTGAATGAATGAAATTCCATTGGTAGAGGACTGAAAGTGGTTGGCGCTAATAAAAAAATACCTAAAGAAGCGAAGCTAGCAGTCCACATTGAAGTGCTGATGTCATCCTTGGTGTATTTTAGTGAGGCATAGAACTGGCAGAGGAAGGATGAAATTGGGTTGAATGCTGTAGAATCAGAACCCTGAGACGTATGTGTGGTGAAAACAATATTTGCCCTGTTAAAAATGTAAGTATTATGAATGAGATAAAGAAAGGAACGTTCAGATGGTTTGAGTATGTAGAGGGCAGGACCAAAGAAATAAGTATAAAGAAAATATAGGATGTGAAAGTAAACGGCAGAAGCAGTCGAAAATGCCCTTAAAATACATAGCAAGAATCAAATATTTGAGTCAAACCACGTCAAGAGTCAGAAAAACAAAAGATTATGTACGAATTGGAATGAAATAAGGAATGTGGGCCGAGACAAATATTTGTAGCGGTCTGTCTTCTCACACGTTAGCTAGTTTTTTAATTTTTTTTCTTAATTTTCTCTACAACTTTAACTCAACCATTCAAAACAAAAACATGCGTTGGCACTTAATAAATGTAAGCGTATTCAAAAAACAGAGAAAAGTCTTTGACATTTTTAATACATTTATAGTGGAATGGACGGACACATTGTCAGAAGAATAAACCACCTAAAATTGGATGAAAGTGGTCCACGACGTTCCAGTAAGATAAAGCAAAATATAAGTGGTGTGAGGACGTAGATGAAGCAAGATGCCAGGAGGGGTGCTGTTGCCTTATACACTCTCTCTTCCTCCTGCGGTATAATGGAGCGATTGTTTGGAAGTTAGTTCTCAGTGGAAACAATTATATATCTAGAAGTTAGTGTAAACTGTAAGAGATATCATAATAACAATCGCCCAAGATAAACATATTCCGAAATTGAGATCTCTAACTAGGTCTTAAATACTAACAAGATTAAGGAAGTAATTTCAATAATTCTATTAGCTTCGGTGACAATCTCTTTACAAATTTAGACGATGAAAAAAATAAGAATAAGTAGGAAACGTTTGTATTACGTACATTACATTTGTTTGATTACGTTATATTAATATATGATACTAGCGAATACCTGTGAAAAAACTACTGGATATTATAATGTTTGCAGCCTTTTTTTAAGTTAGAATAGTTCAAAAATATGTTAAAAAAAATAATGCCACCGCTGAGGATCGAACCTCGATCAAATACACTCAAGATAATTATGCTGACAAATACACCACCAACAATTGTGGGAATGGCTTCATCGGTCGGTAGCTGAGTGGACAAACGAGTCGGATTCCCACCCGGGCGTCGTGCGTTTAATTCCTTAAAAAATAAAAATTAATTGCTGGCTGAGTCAGCATCATTGCACAAGCAACATCTTGCGCTTCTTATGATGGTAGTAGGAGTTTTTCAAATATTGCCATTAATGGAGGACTGAACGCTGTTGGCGCAGATAAGAAATTGTCCAAAGAAGCGAAGCTAGCAGTCCACAATGGAGTGCTTATACCAACCCTGATGCATGTTAGTGAGGCATGGAACTGGCAGAGGAAGGATGAAAATAGACTGAATGCTGTGGAAATGAGATCTTTGAGACGTATGTGCGGTAAAACCATGTATGACCGTATTAAAAATGTGGATATCCGGAAAGAATGCAAGGCTGATGTGAGTGTAATGAATAGGATCAAGAAAGGGACGCTTAGATGGTTTTGGCATGTAGAGCGAATGAACAAAGAAAGGAGTGTGAAAATAAAATATGATGCCAAAATTAATGGAAGAAGAAGTCGAGGACGCCCGAGAAAAACATGGCACAATCAAGTCAATCAAATAATTGAATCGAGTCATGTGAAGAGTCAGAATAACAGAAGAGTATGTATGATACGATGTATGAATGTAAATGAAGCAAGGAGTGTGTGCCAAGACAGAGTCATATGGCGGTCCGTCCTCTCTGCCCAACCCTTCGGGGAAACAGCGTGATGGTTAGGTAGTTAGTTTTGGGAATGTTTGGCATTTAAAAAAAAAAAATCATCGTATGTGTTAAAAATAAGTTTTATTTATTATTAATATTAAATTGTTACGTAATTATATTGTTATATTATTGCCTTATTTTACCTACATTACGTGCAGATAAATAAGTCAGCCACCTCTGAGTACGTATTACTAACAACATGCAATCTAGGCACAGGCGAGTATTTGAAAAACTCTTGGAACGAATAGTTCCCGTTGGTATATGAAAGGTAAAACTATAATTTCCTGGCTGTTTTATCACTATTCTCTGTAATTTAAGTCAAGGGAGACTTGGTATACTTGGTTCGCCCCACACTGCGTATTATTTTTCCACCCCCTGCATCCATTTCTCTAAGTTTTCCTCTCCTCACTCCGTACTTTTCTAATAGGGGTGTCATATTCTAACTTTCTTCGAGAAATTGAGTCGCTTGTGCGGCCTCCATACGAAAAAATGACTGCCAAATAATTTAGGAAAATGTAAGTTAGTGATTTCACGGTTTACTTTATACATTACGTCGTCTATCGGGATCCAATAATTTGTGAAAATTCCACGTTCCAGCGGCAGGCCACCCCAAGCGCCGTGAAATATTTTTATTCCTCGCGTGTCTGGAATCCTGAGTATCCTGGTAGAAAAATGCTCCATTTCTGGAACAGCTTTTATGGAGTCTACGATGACGGCGGAGTTTTATCACAAATCATAACATGCTAGCTGTTTTTCTTGGCAATTGGATAAATGCACTGGCAGCTGTTAACGTGTACTGTTAAGCAGAAACAAGTTATTTTATTGAATTTTATATTAACTTCACACGAACCTGACGGCCTTTATGGTTGAGTGACTACGCTCGACTACGAATCCAGTAGTTGCAGGTTCAAATTCCAAAGTACGCAAGTTTAATTTACTACATTAATTTGTGTTTTTCACAATTACCCATTAAAATAGAACTTTAAAAAATGTATATTTAAAGCACGTCGCCCTTTTTTATATGAATATTATTTTGTAGTTAATACCGCATAAGAGTTCCAACTGCTCCCAACCGTCTAGAGACAGTGAGGCTATGGCACCCCCTATTATGTTAATTATGTTATATATTGTGAGGCTGAAAGTAGTGAGGAGGGGAAAGATATGGGGAAGAGGAGGGTTGAGAAGTACCTGACTATTCAAATCTGGTCATCAAAAACGCCGAAAGCCATTTCAAGCAACTATTCGATTATGAATGGTGGTCTTTCACCAGGGCGACACTTAGAGTATCTACCTTTCTGAAACGTGCGGCAAATATATTATATATTATAACTATATACTATATTATATTTATATATACTATACTATAAAATGCAACCTCCATGTAATAACTTTGTTCTAATTTTCACCTAATTTCATCTTTCATTTCTATGGGTATCTTAGAGTGAAAAACCCTGGTGAATGACCACAATTCATAATAGAATTTTTGCTTGAAAATCCTTTAAGCCTTGTTTGCTGACTAGATCTGAATAGCCAGATACTTCTCCACCCCCACCCCAGAGGGGGTCTTGCCAATCTTCTTCATGACCTTCAGCCTTAAAACATACCCCAATTGGGGATGCTTCAGTATCACTGGCTCAACACGGTTGGGAGCAGTTAAGATTATTGTGCGGTGTTAACTTTAAAAAAGCAATATACTCGTACAGGAGTACAAGAGGTCCAAAGATTTCTCTCGGGGACTGTGTCATATTTGTGGTTGGTGTACAGAGGGCCTTTTAAGATTGTCGTATAACTGTGCTTTGATTCTAAAGAAGTTCATGTATTATTCTCTCCAAGCATGTTATCATTGCTGTTCAATTTGTTGAATTTGAGAATGTTGTATGAAGAGAAAGCAAGAAAAGGTAAAAGTGAACTAGAATCTTTAAAAAACCGAAGACTTAAGAGGAAGGTAACAAAAACTATTAGTAAAACGATCCGTTCTCATAATTTTCTTTCGCATTTTGATCGTTCTACAAAACAAGAGATGTTAAAACCAGGATAAAACTATTATTAGAGTAGTAGATACTATCAGTATCTCCCTAGTCAAACACCACCATGCAGAATCAAAACGCTGCTTGAAATGACTACAACCGTGTTTGGCGACCAGATCTGAACAGGCAAATACTCACCTAACCTTTTTCCTTTCCATCTTCTTCTTCTTTTCACACCCTCCAGCCTCATAAATTTTTAATATTGAACAAATAATAACATTACATACATAAGTAATAATATAGGTATCCTCACAACCGACCGCTGATTGCAAGACTATTTATGGGATCGTTAATAATTAGGCCATGTAAAGGCTTAATAAATTAGGAGAAGAGAAGGCGAAAAAAAGTAAAAACTATTTGATAAATCTGTTTTTTAAGATCTAGTTAAAAAAGAAACAACTTTGTGCGTTGGCCTAATTGTCTAACCTTTACTTTATTTAAACAAAGTAGCATAATAGTAATTACATTCATGTCAGATTTAATTAAATTATTTTCCCTATTTTCTTTAATGTCCAGCATGAATGTATTAATACATACTTTAAAGTGAAAAAATGACCCGCTCTCATGAAGCCGATATCAACTGCAAAAGTGTATTCCTCTCGCAATCGTCGAGTTACTCTGCTAGCTTATTCAACAAGGTTCCATTAAAATACCCATAGAACAGACTCATATGACCTATGTTGAATCTGTGCGTAACTGTAAGTTATTAGTTATAAGCTTAAGTGATACATTATAGGTTATAATTATAGGTAAGTTATTAGTTATAAGCTTAAGTGATAAATTATAGGTTAGATAAATTAATTTGTAAAGCGCCCTTGAGGTGATTTTCCCACAAAAACGGCGCTATAAAAGTAATCCATTTATTATTATTATTATTATTAAGTTAGGGCGATTGCTTTGTTATTGACGAATTGTTAATCAGACTCACTATCCTCTTTTGGACAGAATCAAGCATGTTTATCAAATATTCAGTAGTTCCAGCCCAGAGGTAGCTCCCAAATTCCACTGTCGGACGTGTTTGAGTTTTATATGAGGTAAGCAGGTGGTCACTATTGATGAATTCATATGTTTCGTCTGAATTTTTATACCTTTAGCTCCTGGTAAATTGTTTTTTAATCTGTTGATGTACACATACACTGTTTTACCCATATCTGAACATTTTATCTCGTGATTTATGATAACGATCATGATTTTAGATAGTTTTAATTTGTATACATATTATGTATTATTTTCTCCGTGTTAGTTAATCTTATTAGCATAATTAATTTAGTATGAAGCGCACTTGAGGTGAAATATCACAAAACTGCGGTATATAAGTTCAATGTTATTATTATTATGATGGAATCTGCTAGCTGTACCAACGATGCATCATATCTGTGAAGCCAGATTATCCTTCTATATAACATTGATACTTAAGCTGGTCTAGGTAAAACAAGTGTTCTTAATTCTCCTGGACAATTTATTGATTAAAATAATATTGGAAAAAATGCGCTAATTAACACATCATCAAATCTCTTTCCCTTTCATTGTTTATTATCCCTTTGTTCACAATTTATTTACATTTATAGCTGAACTTTACTGCTAATTATGCAAATTATCAGGTAATACCCATGATTTTAAGCGTTGAAATAATGTATTTACGTAAAATAATTTGCATTAAAATTGCATTTTAGCATAATGAATGTTACGTCAATCGCTGGGCAACGTGCTTGAATGTAAAATTGTGGAGTCATTAATATTTTCCTGGAATTAATGCAACGACATGACTTTCCACTGTATTTGTTTTTATATCAGCTGCACAAAACTAAAACAAGATACTTATCAGCTAAACAAAAACGATTTGACATTAAGTCGGACACAGGATGGCAAATAGTCTTAACATCGTCATAGTGAAAGACTGTGATTCAGGAACGAAATGTTGTTTAAAATGACTCTAGCCATGTTTGGTGACCAGATCTGAATATCCAAGTTCTTCCCTACCTTCGTCTTCCCTATCTCCTTCTCCTCCTCACACTCTTCAACCTCACGATATACCCAAATTGCGAATCACATAGTCCCACTGGCTCGGGGTAGATTTTTGTGTGTGTGTGTGTATTTTTTTGTAGTGATTTTTTTATTATTTTTATATGAATACCGCACAAGAGTCTCAACTGCTCCCAATCGTCTGGAACCAGTGAGACTAAGGCATCCCCATATAGGGTATGTTGTGAGGCTGAAGGTAGAGAATAGGGGAAGGAGATTGGGAAGAGGAAGGTTGGGAAGTACCTGGCTATTCAGATCTGGTCACCAAACACGGCTAAAGCCATTTCAAGTAACGTTTCGATTCTGAATTGTGGTCTTTCACCAAGGCGATATTAAACGTATTTACCGCTCTAGAACGTGTCGAAAATGTACTTTATATTATTTCATATGAACTAAATGTGTTATGACACATGTTCATTAAATAAAAGTTATTGGCGCACGTCGTTTTGAACCCGCGACCGTTGGATTCGTAGTCGAACATCTTACCTCTCGACCATGGAGGCCGTCTTATAACGTATGTTTTTCAAATATTATTTTTACCTAATACAATCCACTCCTATTATGGCTCTTTCACATTTTCCCACGTGTATACTGTGGAAAGAATCTGTGCCACGAACCGGAAGAATGGTGATCAAAATGTTTCTAAGATTAATACACTTTTTGTTTTGTATAGCATTAAGAATTTATAAATACGTGTTTTGTGGAAAAAAATCAACTCTTTCTTTAAAAATATTAGCTTAAATCTGTAAAAACCTGTATCACCCGAAGTGCAAAGAAAATAATAATGAACCTGGAATCCAACATTCCGCTTCAAATATGGCGGAGTTGATGCAGATGTTGCAGCGAGTAAAAGCAAATTGCGTCTCACAAATAAATTCCCTTTATTTCCTACAGATTTCGGATTCGAAAGCTTGTCTACCTTTATGCAAATTTCGATCGAAAGGTAAAGATAGAGTCTGTTTGTAACGAGTTTTGAATGAGGCAGAAAAAATGTATTAAAGTTAGCAATGTCCTCAAACTTATAGGCTTTTCGCCCTTGAGCGGGAAGTGACATCCGAATTGTTGAAATAAAAAACCCTCGAAATTGAGTTAAATTGAATCTTTCTTCCAATATTTCAAATCAAATAAGTCAAACTTTTCAAAAGCAAAATATATTATTCCTTCAATCAAAACATTTAAAGGCGATGGGAACTTATCAAAGGGGAAGTAAGTGAATTTGTTTCAGAGTCAACTTTTTTCATTTTATAACGTTCTCGCTTTGATCAATTGACCAAAGTTTCTCAAACGTGAAGTTCCCCTCCTCTCAAAGAGGCCCCCTCTCTCCCCACTTCGGAATAAAGAGGAGATAGGGTATCTGGTCTTTATTAAAAAGGAAAACTTTTCACAATGCGAGTTAGCCTAATAAAGCGTCTTTGAAGAGATAAAGATAGGTATTCGCCGAAGGAATTCCAAAAAAATAATGAAAAGGTCCGAGTCCTTGGGATTTTCTACTATCTGTGCATATTGATGTAATTTTGATTTACTTTACGATCAGGTTTTACTTCTTCTTGGTTATGTCGAGAGATTATATTAAGAGATAAACACTGACCAAATGAAGAGAACTTCTGATAAAATAATAACGACCTTAATAAAAACGACACTGTTAAGCCAGGATCTAGGGTTGATAAATTTGTTTTACTATGATTAGTTATAAGAATCGAAATTCGAAAACATAATCTGCTTAAAAAAAAATATACAATTACTATGGATGATATTTTCTGATTACGGTGCTATTTTCATCCCGAGCCAAGACACACTAAAGCTGCTATTGAAAACAATAAAAGCTACCTTCGTTAATTAATTCAAGTATCAAACAAAATTCTCAAGTAGTTTTTTTAAATAATACTAAGCCTACACAATAATAAAAAATGAATGCCCGAGATTCAAACAAGTCACAAAGACAGTGGCTCAATATGACAGGAATCGCTGGATGATACAATGTACGAGTATCGAGCGGAATATCCAAACACCCGCATAAACTCGTACAGGCAGATAAAATAAGCTGTCAAATTTAAATGTATACGATATATTTTGTGTGTCACAAAAAGTTTTCCACTATCCGATGCCAATGAAACTATGGTAACCCGAATTAAAAACTTGAAAGAGAATAATTATTGGGAAGTATAAATAAAGTTCTTCAAATTAGGTTACTAAACAAGGCTGTCAAGTATTTTCATATCTAGAAGGAAATGCAAATGTTTTTTTGAATATCAGAAAAAATACTTATTTATTTTTAAACGTTTTATTTGAATCGGTTTTGGGCCCGAAACCTCAACTTTCAACCGCAGGATGAAAAAAACTCTTACCAATTTTCTCTTCCGCTTTAAGGTTAGAGATATTTAAATAAATGAAAAAATAAGTTTGTATAATACCAAGGATATTATTTTAATTTTTATGACCAATCGGTTTCGCTTAGCCTATACCATCTCGATAAAATAAACCTGTCTATGATGATCGTGCTTTTGATGTATTAGGTCCAGTCATCTGGAATAAGCTTCCCCCAAAACTTGCCAAGATACAGAACCTAGCAGAGTTCAAACTGGTCTTAAAAACCAAATTGTTTAAAAATCCTAAATACAAAACGTAACTTATTAAAATTTAATTTCTTTGAAAACGTCCCTAATTACTCTATCTACTGAAAACCATAAACTCATTGTAATAAAATATTTACTGTTCTTTTGTTACTTGTTATATTTACACTGTTTGCATTTTTAGAATCGTTTACTTATAATATTTGAATATTAATGTTTTAAGTACCAACATATTAACTGTCCTCAATCTAATGTCCCTTTCTTTGATTTGACAAATATGTTAATGTGTTCATCAAAAATTTTATACCCTTAGTTTCTGGTAAATTGTTTTTTTAATCTGTTGATGTACACATACACTTTGATACCCATATCTGAACCTTTTCTCTTAGGATTTATAATAACGATCATGATTTTAGATTATAGATTAGTTTTAATTTGTGTACATATATTATATATTATTTTCTCCTTGTTAGTTAGTCTTATTAGCATAACTATTTTAGTATAAGGCGTACCAGAGGTGAAATATCTCAAAACTGTGCTATATAAGTTAACTGTTATTATTATTATTATTACTCGCCTAAGCATCACCAGGGTACAAAATTAAACTTTTCTTATACAAAGTTATTTTTTCATTTAATTTTACAAACATTTTATTCCAAATTATCATATATTTAACTCTCAAAAACTGTAACATGAACACAATTCAAATAACAAAAGTATTTTAAATTCGGCAAAGTAAATTTCTTCCTTTACGGATTTCGGGCTAATATAGGCTTTCGACACGTAGAGGGTAGAGGGGTGTAGCGAGTTATCCAGTTTCAAGCCTTTGTAATGCAGCCAAATGGTTATTTTGCCCCTCTGAAACCCAATATGGTTAGAAAGGGTTAGGCTAAAGTCGCTCTGTTGCTGTTGTATACATTTTCACAAATTGCAGGCGATTCCAAAGGGTTAAGATTTGGAGTTTTGTGCGTAGTTCTTTAGTGAAAAAAATACGTAAGTTTAAAAACTAATCGAATTTCATTCGTAGAGATTCCGATTTGATTAAGACTACAGAAGGTCGTGAACAAAACTCGCCCATCTGTTTCCGTTGCTCGGGCTCCAGAATTATGTAAATAACGTGGGTGATTTAAAACATTACAGTTTTTTATAAATTTTCTTATTTCAGCGACATTCTGGAGATCAGTCGGTAGCTGAGCGGTCAAGATTAAGGATTAATTAATTATTTTAATTATAATTAACTTAATTTAGTAAGCGTAGGAAAGACTATGATTTGATTTCCATTTTCAAAATTATTAGTTGTATTATTGATTCACCTTCTTTGTTGTAACTCATCCAGTTCAACATTCCTTGCCGTAAACTCAGAAACAATGAATTGTTTTTTCTCAATCATCACTCTACTAATTTTGGGTATCATTTTCCACTGTCCAGAATGTCGAAACTTGTTAACTCAAGCCATGGTTTTGAAAATTTTGGTACCAGTTGAAATGATTTTTGTCATTCTTTACGATAATAATTCTTAAATAATACAATTTATTATGTCTAACATCATTGTCTCTACCAAAACCTAGTTCGGGCTTCGAAATGTTTTATCTATTTTTTTTTTTAATCCAATTTTTGACATTCATTCTTTCAAATATGATGTAGGTGCTGTTCTTTCTCTGTTGCTCTCTTTTCTCATTTTTCTCATTTCGTGTTGTGTATTTTTTGTAATTGGACAATAGTTCGTAAATATAAAAATAAGTTTTCTATCAATGCACACACATTATTTTCCACTTATAAATATGGTAGCAGGAGAAATTCAAATATTGTCAGGTTATTTGTGATGACTATTATTGATGATTTGACTGCCTTAAAAAAAATCTAATCTATCATATTCGACACATGTGATTTAGGTTTGTGTTATTTTAGATTCTATGATTTATATTCATGTGATTTTAAGGTTTTTTACTTATATTTAAAAAATAGCATTTTTACACCAAATTTTATCTTAGAAAAAATCAATAATTTAATAAAACCAATTTTTCGACTTTATACCACTATTTTTTTTATTTAAGACCTGACCGGTTTTACCTTTTGGCTGTCATCTTTAGACTGGTCTTAAAAATATATAGTGAAATGCAGTAAAAAAATGGTATTATGAAATCATTAAAATGGAGGTTCATTATAAATTAATAAATTAACAGTTTAAAAATTGGAAATATTGGAAAGAATTACTCTTAACGTTTAATTTACATGGGGCGTCAAAATTGTATAACATGATAATTGAAATTAAGAAAGGGACAATTATTTGCTGAACACGTATAGCCGATGGATGGAAAGGAAGCGTCTGGAGAACGATGCAGAAGTGAATTAAAATAAAAATCGGGGACGCCACAAGAAGAATGGCACCATAAAGTTTATTAAATACCTAAGTTCTAAGTACTCGTAAGTGAAGAGTTCAATAAATAGAAATTAGTACGGAAAGTTAGCAGAATATGAAGAGAAGTATTGTTCTGGGTGATATATGGTGTGTGATGATCTATCGATGATGTGAGCGTATGATCATGAGATGCTGTATGACATTCCATCCTTTGCGCCTAAGTTTTTTCACGCAAAAATGTAAATTGGAATGAGGGGCCTATCACAGAAGCCTAAAACACGTTTATTGTCAAGGAGTCATCTTGATTTTATTATTTTGACTGTGAAAAAAAAATAACCTTTTTGGGGGTTGAAACATATTTTCCAGGGGAAGATCCGGGGAAAAAATAGTGGCCCCATCAAAACAATTTATTTTTTTGTAATTATGTCGTAGTACATTGTCATTTCCATGGTGAATATCTATTTTTTTTACTTCTCATAAAATCGTACGTCAACATCATAACAACCACAAGTAGGTACTTCAAAGATATGGCGAATAAACTTCAGCAAAGGGAATTAACCGAAAGATAGTGCCATACAAAAGTAGTATAAAAACGATTTTCCGAAATGATGATATCTTATCTTGTTAACAAAGAAATTATAGATATGTTGAATGTCAGACTGAAAATAAACGTTGATGAAAAACTGCGGCGTTTTTACCCAAGATCTTTCCGGACGTCTCTTGTAAAATTCCCGAGGGACTTATTTCTACGAGTAAGGGTTTTTGTACCATGCTGTAAGACATGAAGGTTTTGAGAAAAACCCGTCAGCCACTATGGTAGCAGTTTAGATTCAATGCATGTTTTGTTAGTTTCGTAGAATTCGTGTACATAATTGTTGTTATGTTTTTTTCAGTTCATATTAACAACAACTTAGATATTTTAACAAAAATTTTACTTTTAGAAAAAAATATCAAGGATGATTTCTACATACTTTATAGTAAGAAAAAACTCTTGTAAAGTTTTTCCATAAGGTTTTGTATTAAATAGTATTAAGGGTATTTTATAAGAATCATTGTTTATTATTGAACAACGATATACGGTCTTGTTTTATTTTTTACCGTTGAAAGGATATTATAGAGCAAAAGATAATGATGGAAATGTCGCTATGAGATAAAAAGTGGAAACGAGTGTTTATTTTTGTGTATGTTTTAATCAAGACAAAGAAACGTATAAATGATAAATATATCCTCACATATTGAATACCGCAAAACAGTCTCAACTGCTTCCAACCGTCTGGAGCCAGTGGGACAATGGAATCCACGATTGAGGAATGTTGAGAGATTGAAAGTATTGGGGAGGAGAAAGAGGAGAAGAAAAGGAAGGCTGGGAAGCATCTGGCTAATTTTTTTTTACAGTAAATACGGCACAAGAGTCCAGACTGCTCTCAACCGTGTAGAGCCAGTGAGACTATGACATCCCCATGAGTGTAGATGTATTGTTAAAATGCTCTGGACGAAAAGGGTAGCTAGTTTAGGAGTTCTTGGTCGAATAAAAAAATTATCAAATTGTACTAGATATAACTGATAAATTTCTAATATCTTGATCGATTTACGAGGATCGACAAATAATACAAGGTTGACCAATTATTAATCAAGGGAAAGATTTATGAAATTCCTACATTTTTTTTTATAGTGAATACCGCACAAAAGTCTCAACTGCCCGCAACAATTTAGAGTCAGTGAGACTATGGAATCCTCAATTGGGGTATGTTGTGAGGCTAAAAGTAGTAGGAGGAGGAAGAAGAGGGGGAAGAGGAAGGTTGGAAAGTACCTGGCTATTCAGATCTTGTTACCAAACACGGCTAAAGCCATTTCAATTAACGTTTCGATTCTGAATGGTGGTCTTTCACCAGGGCAATACTTACAGTATTTACCACTCAAGAACGCACCACAAATATACTATGTATTATTTTATATTGATTGAATGTGTTATGGCGCATTTTAATAAAATAAAATTTATTTGTGCTCGCCGAATTTGAATTCACAGCGATTCTTGATTCATACATATTGATCTTATAGTCTGTTATCACTAGGCTACCTCAAAATAAAAAATAATGGCTGTTACGCCTGCTAAAATTTCGCTCTCTGCTTCCCCACGTATCTAACGTACGTAGTGCGTGTAAGGGGTTAATTCCATAAAACGGGTCCGAAACATTTACCTACATTATTCCCGTCCACTCCCTTATTTCTTCCCCCCCCCCTCTGCTTCCCCATTACTTGCCATTATCTCACACGAGGAGCAAATAGCTCTGCGGAACATGGCCAACAGTAAACTTGCCAATATAATGTAAAGAAAGAAAAAAATGCTACTTTCATTATTTTCTTAGAAAGATAATTTTTGTATTAAGTTTTCGTGTACCAGGTTTTACTATTTTAGGGGAAAAAATACTAGAAGATTTATAACTAACACAGATAAACTTTGTTTAAAACCAACCAAAAACTTAACATTTTTTGCCGACTGGTTTCGGAAGCACCCTTCCATTTTTAGGATAATGTTAAAATTAAACTAAAATACAAAATACTGAGATATTAAATACATATAGAAGTGCTAGAATGGGAAGGAAAAGGGGTAATTGAGGGGATTATGAATAACAGAGCGGCTTACTGGAAATATGTCTAAGACAGGACTATAAAATAAATTAATTTGGTTATTCAAAAGACTAAATTTTTATTTAAAGATTTTCAAAATATTTAATACTTCTAAGTTATCTAGTTTTTAACCTTTATTACTACGATGTAGAATTTAAACTCCTGTATCCCTATTAAAATAATCATAAAGCAAACTCTAAAAAATATTATTTTTTAAACATCTTAAGTGTTCATTAATTATAATATTTACATTTCGAGATGTCTAACCTATATAAATGAAGAAAAATTATTGCAAGATAGTTTATAAATGCCAGAATGACTTAATTTATGATCACTATCTTTAGCTACTAGAAGATTAATTTAAGCAACGTTTTTTTTTATTTATTGTCTTTTCAAGATATGTTTATATTTTTTATAATATTTGTATGGTCCTTATGAAAGCCGTGGAGCTTTTTTTGAACGGTCTACTGCACTTAAGTAATGCGCAAAATAAGGACTTGCATTGTTCACTTTTTATATTTTTGATCTATGTGTGAATCGAACTTCCCACCTAACTAACTGTCTAAATAACGATCACGCCGTTTCAGAGTAGGTGTTTTATTTATTTATTTTGTTTATATTTTTATTTCGTAGGCAGAGAGGATGGACTTCTCTACGACTCTGTTTTGGCACACACTCCTTGCTTCACTCACCTTCATATATCGTCTCATACATACTCTTCTTTTATTCTGGTTGTGCCATGTTTTCCCCAAGCTTCCTTGATTTCGTCGCTTTCGCGTCATATATTATTTTTACACTTCTTTCTTCAATCATTTGCTCTACATTTCCAAACCACATAAGCGTTTATTTCTTGATATTATTCATTACGTCTATATCAACCATTCATTCTTTCCGGATATCCACATTTTTAACACGGTCATACTTGGTTTTACCACACATACGCTTCAGGAATCTCATTTCTACAGCATTCAGTCAATTTGTATTCTTCGTCTACTAGTTCCATGCCTCCTAGTATAAGCACTCCATTGTAACTGCTAGCTTCACTTCATGGTTTTACCACACATACGCCTCAGGGATTTCATTTTACAACAATCTCCTGACTCAAATTCAAATAAGCAGGCCAGTACTCTTTGTTGACGGTATTATTTCTACAGATTTAAGAAGATGATTTAAACATATGTTAATCCCGGATGAATATTTTTACAGCTATAAAAGCTATTTGTAAGATTTACAATATTTAATAACTTTTAAATTAAATACCTAAACAAGAGTAACAAAATAATTTGATATGCTGGTGGGTGGTGCTTTGCGATATTTTTAGACAAACAACTATGGAAAGTTCACATAATGACAAAGATGATTCATGCTTTATACATGACTTTTTAAACAAGTATGATGGAAAATCAATAGCTTGCATTTGAAGGAATGAACAAGTGTGACATGTTTTCAATACAGTTAGTATTTTAAAAAAATAAAAAAAATTATAAACAATTGGATATTTTTAGGAATGCTTGTAACTGTGTATTTACGCCAACGGTTGTAGCAGCATATTTTACCAACTGAATTAGTAAGCATGTTTTAGTAGGCGGCGTTTTTCGTTACGTCTTTTACAAGATAGTGTAAATAACGTTATGATGTAAGCAACAATTTTGTACGTGCTACTTTTAAAATAACAATATTTCAAATATTTAATGCACAAAGAACAAGTGTTATAAACAATGTATCCACTTGTATATGATAAATTTAGATGGCAATTTTTATATTGAACCAAACTGTTAATAACATACGAAATCTCAATGAAAAAGATTACACAACTTCATTTAAACACATTCGCCAATATATTATAACGCTCTCTAATAAATAATCCTGAAGTTTCCTTTTTCTGTGCGCCGTACAGACAATGGCACTCTTGTGAGGTTTTCCATGTAAAATAAAACGTATAGCTAACTGAAGAACATAACTAATGTTGCACGTATCGACTGTTAAACCTAATGGATCACATATACATACAGTGTTATATGGAACACACAATAACACTTGTCTGAACGTAGAACTATTTGCGATTTATAGTGTTTGTTTAAAATTATTGGTTCAATGTTTTATAACCCTGATTTTTTTTTATTTAATTGCATTTCATGTACCTGGCAGGACAGCTACAAGATAGTACCTACCTAACGTATTATTGTGACAATTCTACTTCATCCTCACAATATTATGTTCCTATGCGACGAATTCAACACCTGGGAAACAAATACTCCGATGTTGTCGGTATATTTAATACGTCAATATCACAATATAAGCATACCTTAGTAAAGTTTTTTCCGTCTATTAAATAATTAATGAAACCATTTAACTTTGGATGTACCTACTATTTACTACTTTATTTTATATCTTATTCAATTTGTTTGCACTGCTTATTAGTATATTATTTTGTTGTAAATGTAAATGTTTGTGTAAAATCCTTTAACGGGCGTCAATGAATATGTTACGGCCGAATTCAATACGTTAACATTTGTGACAGACAAATAATGATGAGCTGAAGCTACAAAATTATTCCATCTGACTTGTTTATCTGGTCTATTCATCGGGTTTTAGGGCAATCTCGAGCCCCCTCGGTTTCTTTTGGGTACAATTGAATGACGAGATACGTTTATTGATTGTCCATCCTCCAAATGAGACGTACTGTTCATTGCCTTCTTGCTTTTTATTACTTATTCAATATGTTGGTGACATTTGTTGTTTTCTAACGCATTGCTTCCTTTTCAGATTTTTTCGGGTGATCTTTTTTTAAATTTATTTTTATCGTGAATACCGCACAAGAGTCCCAACTGCTCCCAACCGTCTAAAGCCAGTGAGACTATGGCACCGCCAATCGGGGTATGTTGTGAGGCTGAATGTGGTGGAGAGGAAGGGAGATGGGGAAGAGGAAGGTTGGAAAGTACCTAGTTGTTCAGATCTGGTAATCCATTTCAAGCAACGCTTCGATTATGAATGGTGTTCTTTTTTTGTGGATCGTCGCGATACTTAGAGTTTCTACCACTCTGGAACGTGAGCAAATATAATTTTAAAATTATTTTAAGATTTATTATCATCTTTTGAGTGAAAACAAAATCAACGAACGAATTAAATAATTTTTACAGAATCTAATTAAGAAAGAACCAAAAAATGTATTGCTGAAGTGAGTGGCGTATATAAAGATAAATAATCACTGAAAAGATCTCGCATGTCTTTTCTTACAAACTTGAAGAATAGCAGACAATAGGGGAGGCTTGCGTTAATATTAAAGAATAACGGGATATTGTTTGGAAAATATTTACGATTGAAATAAATGACGTGAGTGCCAGTGAAGGAAACAGGCAGCATCACGAACTAGCAACTAACAACTTCAGCATGCTACGGATCAAGTTTTAAAAAGAATAAACATTATTTCTGCTCGTTACACACTTAATCAGAGGAGCAAATTAGTAAACGTACTCTGAGACTCAATAGGCGTCTCGTCTAATAGTATATTTGTCATAGATTTACTTCAAATTGTACCAGTCTAAAGATGTCCGTCATAAGGTGAAATCGGTCAGGTCTTAAATTAAAAAAAATAGTCAAATAAAGTTTAAAATTTGGTATTATTAAAATTATTATATTGTTGGCAATATTTTTAATAACATTAAGTTCATTATTAACATTAATACAATTTAAGGGTACGTGTAAAAGTCTGTGAATGAGTGAATGGAATACCGATAATTTGTGTGAGATGTGATGTCTGGATGTATTGTGTATGATGTTATCACTATATGTTGGTTTTCTATATATGGCAAATTCTAATTTATTATTGTTGATTTTCGATACCTATGTCTAAAAAGTTAATTTTTTGTTTCCCCCATTTCCATAGTAAACTGGATTGACCGATTGATTTTATTAATTTCTTTTAGAAAAATATTTAATTGTCTATGGGTTCCTGTCCAGATAATTAAAATGTCATCTACATATCTCCGATAGAAGAACACATTTTTAAAAGATTTTAGTTTTTCAATTGATTCTTCCATGTAATCCATGAAGAATTCAGCTAGAACCGGCGAGATTGGGCTGCCCATGGCTAAGCCACTTGATTGAGTGTAAAAATTATTATTAAATCTGAAAAAATTTTGTTCTATGCAAGTGTTTAGTAAGCTATTTATTTCTCTCCTTTTTTATAATATTGATGTTAATTTTTTTTTCCATATAATTGTTAATAATTATTTTAAGTTCATTTTTGGGATATTAGTAAACAGGCTTACAACATCAAATGAAACTAGAGTGGCATTCTTTGGTATTTTTAGGTCTTTAATGAGGGTCGATAAGTTGTAGAATTTAAGTGATGCCATATTTTGCTGGTTTAAAATTATATTTTTTTATTAATCTATTTTCCATATTTCGCTAATTTGTATGCAGGTGCTGTATTATATGATACTACTGGTCTTACGGGTATATCTGTTTGTGTACTTTAAGGTTGTCCGTATAGGCGTGGACATTGTGGGTTCACACTGAAAGGTTGTGTTTTTGGTATTTATCTTTAATAAGTGTATGACAAGAAATTTAGGATTGCGTTTCCCGTCTGCTGTGAATTTAGGGGTGTGGGATCTTTTTTAATAAAGGTAACGTTACTGAGTTCAGCACATTACATATTCAGATTTGTTTAAAAAATTACCGTGCTATTTATCTGCTTTGGAGATTATCAGATTGTTTTCTTTGATTTTATTTTTAATTTGTTTTACAATGTTGTGCTTCGCTTTGAATATTTACCCTCCCTCAGTAGTTGCGTTTTAATGATTTTAGCACACAAGTATTTCTTACTATAATCTGATGGAATTGCATGTCGGTATCTATCGCAAGGTTTTCATAATCTTTTAAGTTAACTTGGTAAATTTGGGGCAGTATTTTTAAACCTAAAGTAAACCTCATTAGCAATCAGTATTCACCAACCTTTCATTATATAAAATACATTGTCAATTCATATTTATAGAAATGCAACTGTAACCCATCTTAAATATTAAATAAAATAAATAAATATTCCAGATAGATATTTAAAATAAAGTAATACCAATAAATTAAAAAGTAACTTTTACCCCAACTATTAAAAATCATGCAACAATACTGATGAATATAATTAAAGTAAAAATCATTGTTTACCACCCCTAACATCCCCAAAATAGTATATAGCTTTGGGTTAACAAACACTTGTACTAGTCTGAAGATGGCCGTCATAGGCTGAAACCGGTCCAGTCAAAATAATAAAAAGTGGAATAAAGTTACAAATTTTGTTTTATTAAATCAATATAAATTTTTATTTATTTAATCAATATTGCACAAAAATAAACATTTTCACTTAATACTAACAGTAGGTTTAATATTAATCCAGGTTTTATACAATGTCTTGTTTCTAGTTAATTATAAATACCTCCCTTAAATGAGAAAATTCTTTGAGTTTTTGGGAGGGAGTACCTTATCTATGGGTTTCTTGAATTTTTTTATGATTAAAAAATTAATAATATATGAATATAATACATTTTAGGTTATTTTATTGAAGAGTGTACTTTTGAGTTTATTTTAATATTTCAGTTATTTACATCTATTATGTCTTTAGGAAGTTTTGTTGAAAATCTTAATTGCTGAGTAGGAATAGTGATGTTGTGCTGTTGTTGTATTGAGTTTCGAGGCTTTTGGCCATCGTTTGGTCATTATCTGCTCGAATCCATCGACCTTTTGCTTTTGTGGATTTGAAGTAATGCATTATGTATATTTTTTTCAAATCTAAAACTTTGAATTCTATAAATAATTTGTGTCGAAGAGTAATCTAATGGCTTTTTAGTAAATACGATAACATAGTTATCGGCATTCTACATGACTTTTACTCAAAAGCCCCCAAATGGCCACCGTGAGTAGAGCGGTTCAACTATATTATTTAGACTTAACCTCCCCTGTAGTTCACTTTGCAGCTATAAATGACGTGCGATACCAACATTTATTTAATTCATATTAGGCGTGAAATTATATTTGAAACCATTATTTTCAAGTGTTAAAGTCATGTAGCCACAAATTTTGCTGGGATTGTAA